>SNQJ01S0144319.1:29690-53981 GCA_010110895.2 Picea sitchensis
TCAACCACTCATCAACAATTACTCATCAATATGTACCAACATCATCAACTATACACCTCATGTATGTGCCAACTCATCAACTACTTGTCTCAACCATGACTAGTTTTGGATTAGTCAACAACCCTAACTTGAAATAATCATAATTTTGTACTTGTACTAAATAAAGATCTGAAACTGATACACAATGGTCCTCAGTGTGTTTTATGCAATTCCTCCAAGTGGAACTACTTGGAACCTCTCAAAAAAGGATTTATAGCAAAAATGGCATACCTTGCTGAATTATGGATTATTCTAGAGAGCGACCTTGTAGAGAGTGCCCCGCACAAAATATTTGACGAATAGATCTGAAACTATTATAGAGAATACTACAGACTGTAATATAACGAACACAATTTTTCTCACTAAATTTGGATCTGTTATGAAGAATTTATGACATTTTTACCCGAAACACCTGATTTTGACTAGTTTCAAGACTAGCCACAAACCCTATTTTCCACGGAGTGTAATGACCAAACTACAACGACCCACAAGATGGATTTTTAAACAAATCTACTTGGCTATGTTTTCTCACTTGAATAGAAATATCAAGATCTGAGTCATTATATAAAAAAAGTTATAGCGAAAATGGTGAGATGACCTGTAAATAACATACCTTAGAAAGCACCATCAAAAGAATTTATCCTTCCTTGCATGGAAACCGACACAATGGTCCTCGCAGTGTTTTATGCAATTCCTCCAAGTGTAACTACTTGGAACCTCTCAAAAAAGGATTTATAGCAAAAATGGCATACCTTGTCAACACCATGGATTATTCCGTAGAGTTTAATTGTAGAGAGTGCCCCGCGACAAATATTTTATGAAATGTTTTGAAACTATTATAGAGAATACCATAGACTGCATATAACGTAACACAATTTTTCTCACTCAAATTTGGAACTGCTATGAAGAAGTTATGACATTTTTACCAAACACCGATTTTTGACTAGTTTCAAGACTAGCCACAAACCCTATTTTGCTACTCTGAGTGTAATGACCAAACTACAACGACCCAATAAGATGGATTTTTAAACAAAGCTACTTGGCTATGTTTTCTCACTTGGAATAGAAATATCAAGATCTGAGTCATTATATAAAAAAAGAGAATAAAATGGTGAGATGACCAGAATAATATTGCCCTTAGAGCACCATCAAGAATTTACTCCTTGCATTTCTCGGCCTCTTTCTTCACTTTCCTTAGAATTTAGACTTAAATATACTTGGTTACCTCATCACCTATAGATTCTCAATATCCTCAAGTGTTCCACACTAAAAATGCTCAAGAAGCTCTCACAAGAAGCTTCCATCAATACTCCAAATATATTCCCACAAGAAGCTCTCCATTGATCCACAAAAAGGATAATCTACACAAGAGACCATTGTTATCTTATTTATAATTTCATCCTTTTAGGTCACTTAACCCATTTTTTGCTCACTTACCTCTCTCTCTTATTTTTAGGGTTAACCTCTCTCCATAAATAGAAAGTTCTCCAATACTTCTAACATTTAAATATTCCTTCTTGATTTTGTCACCTTACTTATCGCTTCTTTGATTTGTCACTTCTCTTGATTATTTAAATAATCCACCTTTGAATTTGTCACTAATTTATCATTTAAATAATATTAACCCATTTCTATGTCACTTCTAACTCTATTTTCCTCATTTTTAGGGTTAAACCAATTTCCATAAATATTCCTCTTCTTGATTTTACACCTTACTTTATCATTTCTTGATTTTGTCACTTTGGATTATTTAAATAATCCACCTTGAATAAATAAATAATATTAACCCATTTCTAGGTCACTTTAACCTATTTTCCTTATTTTCTAGGGTTAAATTTTCCATAAATATTCCTTCTTGATTTTGTCACCTTACTTTATCATTCTTGATTTTGTCACTCTGATTATTTAAATAATCCACCTTTGAATAAATAATATTAACCCATTTCTAGGTCACTTAACCCATTTTCCTTATTTTTAGGGTTAACCACTTCCATAAATATCTCTTCTTGATTTTGTCACCTTATTTTATCATTTCTCTTTTAGGGTCACTTTGACTTCTTTGACTTTGGGGGCTTCAAGCCTTCATGTGAGGGTCCTTCATCTTCGTGAAGGCCATAACTCAAACTAGGAGGAGTTATGACATTCCACATACCACCGTAAATGGAAAATGAAAAGCACTATCCATCTAGGATAGCTTCACCAACAATTTCCTTTGATTCATCTCATTATTCCTCATACAAGCATGGGTCATCCAACCTTTATTCTAGGATAAATCAACTATGCCGCCTTTCCGTGGAGGGCTTTCTACCATAAGGGGACCACTTTGGAGTTCATCCGTTGCATACCTTTATCAATCATGATAAGACAATAATGAGAGCATGTCTCCAACCATTCTTCTAGGATAACTCAACTCAGAAGCATCTTCCGTGAGGGATTTCACCATAAGGGGACCACTTTGGAGTTCATCCATTTGCACCTTATCAATCATGATAAGACAATAATGACATCTATACATTTTTCCAATAATGTATATATACCAATGGAACCAACGACCATATTCATCATGTATCAATGACAAATCATTGATCCATCTTCATCTATGCATTCTCATCAAGGACACTATATATTATATTACATAAATCATCAAATAATCAATCTCTTGACATCAATCAATCACTTGACATCAATCAATGACATCAATCAATCAAAACCATTGGCATCAACACAACATGATCCAACAACAACTTCCCCTCGGTATCTTTCTTTTGTCTTTCTCGTTCCCTTTTGTTTGCATCTTGACCGGGTTGGGTCGCACATCAGTCATATTTTCTATATCCTTTGTTCTACGGTTTGGGGTCAGCCCTTTCCTGGATTTTTATATGAGGGGTTCCTAGGCCCAAATTGCCATGTCTTTGTTTGAGCTTCCGCTTGATTTTGACGGCATATCGGGTAGGCCGCGCCCAAGGATGATGTCCAGAAAGTCTTACTTATTATGGATGTATTCCATGAAGAACACTAATGACATTTCATAGTCCGATGTCTCTCTGGAATATTTGATACCCAACTGGTGCTCAAGGTATGGAAAATATTTGTGAACTCTGGCACTGCTTGGTCTCTTTCTTGGCGCCGTGTGGTCCATTTGGTATACAAGTCGTCATAACTTCCGACAGGGTAGTATTTTTCCTTAATGTCATCCCTGAAATATTCCTAGGTGGTCATGACTATAAATAATGAGGGTTCCTCGGTTTCCTTTTGCTCACAGAAAGTTTCCCACCAATATTTGACATGGGGAACGACTTTGAGGAGTGAAAAAGTAATCTTTTATGTATTCAAAAAGCTATGAACAAAAAATACCCTTCTAGTAGATTCAACCACTTGTCTACAACATTTGTGTCTATATGACCTTCAAATATAGGAATATTGAAGTTGATTTGTACCCTGAAGGGGGTGGTGCTTCTGCTCGAAGAAGATGTGTCGCTTGTTGGTAGCTACCGAAGGATTTGTGTGAAACTATTCATCATCTCGTTCCTCTGTTGCATGAGGGATTCCTCAAGAAACATTTGAAATGATCTCATGTCATGTCATGTTTATTTTCTCTTTCCATGAGAGGGCACTTGGGTGTGCAAGAGCTTGTGTCTGCAAGAGAAACAAGCTCAAGACCTAATTCTTTGTACCCTGACCTCGTTGGGGACATGCATTAAGATGACAAGGAGTAGACTGCTCTGATACCACTGATCCATATTTTATAAGTAGAACTAAATGAATACATATTATTAAAATATTCTTAACACAAAATGACAGAGATACAATAAATCTGGTTTTCTATTCAATAAGGAAATAAGATGAAACTGTAAAATGCAGTGGAAAACAAGCTTGTTGGAATGGTGGTGGCTTATCTCTAAGAATAGATGTGACGTCTTCACTCATTTGCAAGAAGATGGTTACAATGAGGCTTTGAAGGCCTGTTACAATAAAAAATAATTGAAAAATTCCTAGACATCCAAAAACCTGACCCTAGGAGATGAAGCGCCAAAAGTCATGTGGGCCCCGTTTGGGTAAGTTAGTACATCAACTTCCTAGGGTCGTAACTTTTTCATACGATCTTCGTTTTAGGCAAACGATAGGCTATTGTAAAGGCCTACGATCTTATTTATAGGAGCATGATTTGGAGCAGTTCCCTATGCCCCAAATCCAAAAAAAACATCTTTTAGGGCCTCAAAACGGCCCCAAAAGTTTGGAACCCGAAAAACTCCCAAGGTGGAAAACTATTTTTTGAGCCAGTGGAATAGGCCGATGGCCATCAATATCCACTTGGATTATATATGAAAAGGTTGATTAAGACCTCCATACCCCTGACCTTTCTTTTAGAATGATTCCTTAAGTCTTTGTAGCCTCCTATCTCGAAGGATGTTGCTACATTCAGGGTTACAACTGAGGAAGAAGCAATATTCAAAGCCCAATAGTTAGATCTTATATACGCTCAGTCTGGGATGTTATACCACATTCTTCTAGATGCACCGAGGTCAACCTATGACCCTAGTAAAAATCTCGAACCTCATGCCGATGGCATTGTAGGCTCCGCCAATGTAAAGTCCGTAGACTCGGTGACAAGATATTTGAATGAGTTGTCTCTAAACTATTCTGCAGGAGGGCCAACTTCATCTGTGTCTTCCAATCCCACTTAGTCAGCGGATGTGCATTCCTTGCAGTAGTCAATCGACCCAAATTGTAACTGGTGACCAGGTGGGAATAAGAAGAAAGGACGTAATAATAATCGTAAGGGTGGGGAAATTAATAATAAACCCAAGGACACTGGTAATAATGAGAAGACGAATAATAATGTTGGAGAGGGAAAGAAAGAAAGGTGTAAGGTGGAATTTCCCTGTAAGATTTGTATGGACAATCACCTTACTCATTTATGCCCCAAAATTGCAGAAGCTATGAGGCACTTATCTCTACCACCTGTTGTACTGATGAATCCTTTCCCACATAACCAACACATGGCCTCGAGCTCCTCAAATGTTGGAAATGTGACCGATGCGAGTCAAAACCCATTGTCACAAGATGGTGACCATTTGTGTATCAATATGGTCGATGCTAAGGTTCACATAGCCACCCGATCTCGCGATTATAGTTCTTCACATGCTATACCTGGTCTAGAATATCCTCCTCCTCCTCTAGAGACGACTTTATAGATCGAAAAAACAGAGCCACTGCCTCGTATTCCGAAGGAATACTCAAGCGCTCTACCCACAATACAAATTCTAGATCTGACCAAAATTAGTCTATTGTTGAGGACCTGGGTCAAACCCCTTGTGCGATGTTGGCTCTAGAGGTACTCCAGACATGTCCTTCACAGAGGAATGCCTTGCTATTTGCGTTAGGAGCTCTAGATCTTAGTGGCTTGAAAGTTATCAAGTTTGACGTCACAGATATGAAGCCTTGATTGCCTTACCATGTGGCACTCCAAATCCACGTGGGGTACTCAAAGTATACCATCAAACTTGCGGTTGTTGATGAAGGCGTCGCTACATGTGTGATGTCCCTGATCTGTTGCAAATCTCTCGGCTCTCCGACTCTTTCTCAATCGGTGACCATGTTGACTTCTTTTGACGGTTGTTCCTTCCACCCTAATGATATTCTTCCTACTATTTTGGTCCAATTATGTGGGAAGCCAGTAGAGGTGGATGTTGAGGTAGTTGATGTGCCTCTTGATTATAGCTTGTTACTAGGATGCAATTGGACCTATGCTATGACTGTCGTCATATCGTATGTCTTCCGCACTCTTTGTTTTCCACTCGATGGGAATATCCTGATGATCGACCAATTATCCTTTGCGTATGCTAGCCCCAATGCATCTGTTGGACCGTCGATCCCCATGGTCGACAATTCTTAGCTGGAAACTAAGAATATTGGTGTCAGAATGTATTCATCCCTTATGGGTACCTTCGACTTCATGGCACCGATTCACCTTCTTTACGACATGTCCAATAGGCCCGTTTCATCAGAGAGGTCCGTTCCTTTCCGCACTTCCTATTTTAATTATCCTTGGACCCTACCTTCCTCGAATTTGTCTTATGAAGGTCAGTCGCATGCTGGAATTGCCATGCCACTATCAACAATGGATATTTTGTATCAAGTTGTTCTTTATTCTTCCGCCAATCCCGATCCTATTACCTCGCCGACGGATGAGGAGGATCCTGTTCTTAAGCCCGTGTGGGCCACTTCGTTGTCTTGTTCACATGAATTTCTTGATGAGACTTTTCCCTTGGATGTAGCTATCATTGAAGCCATGAATGGTTCCGAAAAACCTTGGGATGATATGCATCATCTCTTTTATTTTCTCCCAAATCTTGCTAGAATCGAACAAGATGACTTTCGATCTACTTTGAGTGAGATATTTGGTCATGCCATAGTTCCACTTGATACGCATGAAATTTATGCCAAAGGAAATATGGCGAGTATCTCTCCTACCATCACGTTCGATATCTCTTGTACCTTTGGTAAGATTGAAAACGTACATATCGGTGCAGATTGTTTGCTAGAAGAACTCTCGATCTACACTGAACTCTTCAAGGAATTATGAGATGTATTTGCGTGGTCATATGAAGAGATGCCAGGAATCAAACCTCGTATTTTTTAGCATGATATTATAACTTATATTGATGCTAAGCCCGTTCGACAATGTCCTAGAGTTGTCAATCCCTGGAAGGTTCCTGCTATTAAGGCAGAGGTAGCAAAAATGCTTAATGCTAGTTTCATATACTAGGTTCCCTTGACTTAATGGGTATCCAATCCAATTCCTGTGAATAAAAATCAAGGAACCATTCATGTATGCATGGAATTTCATGACCTGAACAAATCCTGTCCTAAAGATGACTTCTCGACACCTTCATCGATCGGATTCTTGATGAGTGTGCACAAAGCGAAGTGTTTTATTTTATGGATGGATTTTCAGGGTATAACCAAATTCAAATTAAATGCGAGGATCAACACAGGATGACATTTATTTGTACTTGGGGTACTTTCACATACCGGAAGATGCCTTTCGGCCTTAAAACATTGGAGCAACCTTCCAACGTGCTATGACCTTCGCATTCCACGATCTTAAGCATATAGTCAAAGCTTACCTTGATGATATTTCTTCTCACTCTCATAAGAGAGCGGATCACTCTAAGAATCTTCGGTTAGTTTTTGAAAGATGTCGTTACTATAGAATCCGTTTGAACCCTCATAAGTGTAGATTTTGCGTTAGGTCTGGTTGTCTTTTGGGATTTCTAGTTTGTGAGAATGGGATCATGGTAGATCCATTAAAGGTTGAGGCAATACTTCGATTACCTCCCCCGAACACCATTCAACAACTTCAAGGTTTACAGGGGAAAGCTAACCTTTTACGTCGGTTTATAGTAAACTATGCCAATATTACTAAGGGTTTCATGCATCTTTTGAAGAAGGAAAACCCTTTTATTTCGGATGAGCAAGCCCAAGAGTCCTTCGATGCTTTCAAGAAATCCTTGGTATCAACGCCTCTGTTGAAGTCTCCTGACTATAGTAGGGGTTACTTGCTTTATGTCACCGCATCCAAGGAGACGATTGGTATGGTTTTGGTTCAGGAGGATGATGAGCTCCATGAGCACGTCATCTATTATCTTAGTCGAAACTTAGTCGGTCGCGAGCTCAATTATTCTGACATGGAAAAGCTAGCTTTGGCTATCATTCACGAAGTCCAATGTTTACGCCATTATATATTTCTTTGCAAGACTACTGTGGTTGTCGATGTCAATCCATTTCAATACATCCTTACCAGGAGTATCATAGGGGGAAAATATAATAAATGTATTGTCATTTTACAAGAATTTGATCTCGATTTCGCTTCTGTGAAATCCAAGAAATCACTAGTCTTCATGGAGTTAATATCCGACTTTCCACTATTGGATGAGGATATTATCCATGTTGATTCATTTGAAGATGAACACATTTTCCTTGTCTCATCGTTTGACCCCTGGTATGGAGACATTGTTCTCTATCTTCAAACTTTGAAGTTCCCTCAGCATCTCTCGTAAGATGACCAATGACGTGTATGATACCAAGCTAATAATTACACTATCTCCAATGACACTTTGTATCATCGAGGAATAGACAATATCCTGCATCATTGTTTAACTCGCGAAGAAGTCGATTCAGTTATAAACAATTTCCACAGTGGGGCTTGTGGTGGTCATCTATTTGTTCTTGCAAAAACTCGGTTATTTCTGGCGATATATCTTTAAAGATTGTGTTGAATTGGTTAAGAAGTGTCACTCCTACTAGGTGTTCACTCGAAAAATGTTCTCACATCCAACCCCTCTTCACCAAGTCATTACCATTGGTCCCTTCACCAAGTGGGGGGTGGAATTCATGGATTGAAACACAACTTTGGTTGGGGGGCATCAACAAATTATCATGGCAGTCGACTACTTTACTAAGTGGGTTGAGGCCATGCCTACAATTAAATCCGATGGGAAGACTGCCAACTTCTTCGTATTCAATCAAATTATCACCAGATTCAGTATCCTGAGTGATATTGTGACTGATCATGGTAGTCACTTTTAGAATGAAATGATGGAAGAAATAGCATCCAAGATTGGGTTTAATCATGGTCATTATTCCCCTTACTATCCCCAGGAAAATGGACAGGCAGAGGCTATCAACAAGTCTCTCAAGACCATTTTTCAGAAAACTGTCAGCCAGAGTAAGTTTGACTAGCACATTATGTTATATCCCGCACTCTAGGGATACTGAACCTCGGTCAAGACTGCCACTAGATTTTCCCCTTTCCAGTTAGTGCATGGTGTGAAGACGATATTACCTATTGAATGCGAAATCCCTTCTCTTAATTTGGCAGTCATGTTCCTACCTGACACTTCCGATCTTGAGTGACTCCTTGTACACCTAGAGAGTCTTGACAAGCAACATCGATATGCCTTTACGACTATCGAGGCAAACAAAAGATGTGCCAAGGTCCAGTACGATAAGTCTATCTGTTCTCGATTGTACACTGAGGGTGACTTGGTCCTCTTATATGATCAAGCCAAAGAACCACTAGGGGAAGGCAAGTTTAAACCCATGTGGCCTGGTCCCTATATCATGCGACATGTCTTAGAAAAATGAGGCTATGAGTTAGAAGATTACGAAGGGAATATGTTGGCCAAGCCTAGGAATGGGCTCTACTTGAAAGCATATTACTCTTGAGCCCCAAGCTTGGGCGTAACTCTTTGTATACTAATGTAATTTAGTGTATATATCTTTTCCCTTTCTTTTTTCTCTAGCTTGCTTATCAAGTTTTCCCTTGGTTGGCAGATGTCAACGGAGTCTTCGGTCTACTTAGGATTCATAGACGAAGCTAGTCGTCATACAAAAAACTTGGCTTCCGCTACTTGGGTTGTAGATTTTCTAATGACAAAATCAGAAATATTTCATTCACACATTTCATCAAACACTTAGAAACCTAGAGATAACTGTCTTCATAAATTTCAGAAATGCATACCAATATTCAGAAATTTCTATAAGCAGAAATACACATTGTTAAGAAAAATATGTAGCGTAAATACACAATGGACAACAACCCATAACTCACAGAAATTTAGGCAAATGCCAGGGAAAACCCCAATGTGGGGAAACCCAACGAGAGAGAGAGATATTTATTATTCAGCTTCAGGAAAGTACATATCAACAGCAAAACAACATTTCCAGCCAACGAAAATACCTAACAGCACCAAATTTGTCCCACATAAATCTACCTCATTTTTTGTGCCAAAATCATACCACTGTCCTACCTCTTTCGTACCTCATTTTCTGTGCCCATAGTCCACTGTATGGACTGTTCCGTACGACCCAAAAACAACCTCCGAAAATCTGAAAATCGCCTCGAAAACCATGCCAAAAATTGCCTCAATTTTCGTGCCAAATCCGTATGGTTGTACGGACTGTATGGAATCGTACGGATATTACCTATTGAATGTGAAATCCCTTCTCTTAAGTTGGCAATCGTGTTCCTACCTGACACTTCCGATCTCGAGTGACTCCTTGTACACCTAGAGAGTCTTGACAAGCAACATCCATATGCCTTTACGACTATCGAGGCAAACAAAAGATGTGCCAAGGTCCAGTATGATAAGTCTATTTGTCCTCGGTTGTACACTGAGGGTGACTTGGTCCTCTTATATGATCAAGCCAAAGAACCACTAGGGGAAGGCAAGTTTAAACCCATGTGGCCTGGTCCCTATATCATGTGACGTGTCTTAGAAAAATGAGGCTATGAGTTAGAAGATTATGAAGGGAATATGTTGGCCAAGCCTAGGAATGGGCTCTACTTGAAAGCATATTACTCTTGAGCCCCAAGCTTGGGCGTAACTCTTTGTATACTAATGTAATTTAGTGTATATATCTTTTCCCTTTCTTTTTTCTCTAGCTTGCTTATTGAGTTTTCCCTTGGTTGGCAGATGTCAACGGAGTCTTCGGTCTACTTAGGATTCATAGACGAAGCCAGTCATCATACACAAAACTTGGCTTCCGCTGCTTGGGTTGTAGATTTTTTAATGACAAAATGAGAAATATTTCATTCACACATTTCATCAAACACTTAGCAACCTAGAGATAGTTGTCTTCATAAATTTCAGAAATGCATACCAATATTCAGAAATTTCTATAAGCAGAAATACACATTGTTAAGCAAAATATGTAGCGTAAATACACAATGGACAGCAACCCATAACTCACAGAAATTTAGGCAAATGCCAGGGAAAACCCCAATGTGGGGAAACCCAACGAGAGAGAGAGATATTTATTATTCAGCTTCAGGAAAGTACATATCAACAACAAAACAACATTTCCAGCCAACGAAAATACTTGACAGCACCAAATCTATCCCACATAAATCTACCTCATTTTTTGTGCCAAAATCATACCACTGTCCTACCTCTTTCTTACCTCATTTTTCGTGCCCATAGTCCACTGTACGGACTGTTCCGTACGATCCAAAAACAACCTCCGAAAATTTGAAAATCGCCTCGAAAAACATGCCAAAAATTGCCTCAATTTTCGTGCCAAATCCATATGGTTGTACGGACTGTATGGAATCGTACGGATATTACCTATTGAATGCGAAATCCATTCTCTTAAGTTGGCAATCGTGTTCCTACCTGACACTTCTGATCTCGAGTGACTCCTTGTACACCTAGAGAGTCTTGACAAGCAACATCGATATGCCTTTACGATTATCGAGGCAAACAAAAGACGTGCCAAGGTCCAGTACGATAATTCTATCTGTCCTCGGTTGTACACTGAGGGTGACTTGGTCCTCTTATATGATCAAGCCAAAGAACCACTAGGGGAAGGCAAGTTTAAACCCATGTGGCCTGGTCCCTATATCATGCGACATGTCTTAGAAAAATGAGGCTATGAGTTAGAATATTACGAAGGGAATATGTTGTCCAAGCCTAGGAATGGGCTCTACTTGAAAGCATATTACTCTTGAGCCCCAAGATTGGGCGTAACTCTTTGTATACTAATGTAATTTAGTGTATATATCTTTTCCCTTTCTTTTTTCTCTATCTTGCTTATCGAGTTTTCCCTTGGTTGGCAGATGTCAACGGAGTCTTCGGTCTACTTAGGATTCATAGACGAAGCCAGTCGTCATACACAAAACTTGGCTTCCGCTACTTGGGTTGTAGATTTTCTAATGACAAAATCAGAAATATTTCATTCACACATTTCATCAAACACTTAGCAACCTAGAGATAACTGTCTTCATAAATTTCAGAAATGCATACCAATATTCAGAAATTTCTATAAGCAAAAATACACATTGTTAAGCAAAATATGCAGCGTAAATACACAATGGACAACAACCCATAACTCACAGAAATTTAGGCAAATGCCAGGGAAAACCCCAATGTGGGGAAACCCAACGAGAGAGAGAGATATTTATTATTCAGCTTCAGGAAAGTACATATCAACAACAAAACAACATTTCCAACCAACGAAAATACCTGACAGCACCAAATCTGTCCCACATAAATCTACCTCATTTTTTGTGCCAAAATCATACCACTGTCCTACCTCTTTCGTACCTCATTTTCCGTGCCCATAGTCCACTGTACGGACTGTTCCGTACGACCCAAAAACAACCTCCGAAAATCTGAAAATCGCCTCGAAAACCATGCCAAAAATTGCCTCAATTTTCGTGCCAAATCCGTATGGTTGTACGGACTGTATGGAATCGTACAGATTGTACGGATCCATACAGTACAACCTCCCATGGCAGGAAAAAAATTTCGGCCAAAAATTCACAGAAAATTGTTCTCGAGAATCGTGCCCACTTTCCTTGAAAAATGTTCCCTCTTTGATGCTCACTTTCCTCTCTCAAGCATACTCAAAAAATCTCTCTAAATCTCCTCCCAATGTCCTCTCTTGACATTCGACATGTCTTGCAAACTACCGAATGCATTCTTTTATAATATGAAAATGACATTTTCCCCCCAAAAGTGACTTTTCACCTTCCCCAACCCTAGATCCAAAGGCCAAGATTAGATTTTTCCTTTTCCAAGATCAAGGGTCATGATTCATTCCCTCCAAAATGTCTCATTGAAAATTAAAGTGAATTTCACTTTATTACATAAGTGCTTTATGAAAATAAAGTGACTTTAAAAATAGAAGGTACACTTTATTAAAAAGTCACTTTAATAAAAGAACCACTTAAACAACTTTATAAAAACTATTACAAAGTTAAGTGCCTGGTAGTGTAAAAATTAAGGTAACATCCTCATACAAGACAAAACATGTGAAGTACCTCTCGAGCTAAAAAGTTAATAGTTTACTCACCCGAGGGTCTACTGGTGTGGCGTATGCCTAGGGACATCCATGAATAATGTGGTCGAATATAGCGTCGTTATAGAAATTTTGCACGATGCTATCTCACATGGTATTCACTCTTTAGAGATTCACCTGGATTCCTAGTTAGTAGTATGTCAGTTGAATGGAAGTTACTGTGTGCATGATCCTACCTTACTCCAACGATTCATATGAGTACATCTTCTAGAACGACAGTTTGATTTTATTACTTATTATCACATACCTATGAGTTCTAATTATGTATATGATGCTTATGCTAATTTCGTTTTAGATTGGCATTTGTAGCATAACTAAAGCAAATAAAACCATCTCATCAATGTACACATTGTAATATAAGTAAAGCCGAAGATCCATGTTTTATATATATTTCAAAAAATATGATGTTTATAGTTCAAAATTGGGGCTAACACCATCAATACACATATACAACCGATAATAAAATATCCACGACATCTACGCCTATGGCACCAGATGTGTGTCATGATAACAAACTATGACATTTGCGAGATGACGAACGAGTCATACCCAAACTCTGGGCACACCAACTACTTGTTGCTGCATGGCCTCCGACAGATCCTCTACCTGACCCATCATAATCCTATGAGTCAAATGAGACAGGTTTCCCTGCACGTTTTGAAGGATTCTCTCTGCTTCTCCTCCAACCACTTCATCTTCCTAGTGCCTCCGGTGATGTCGTGGAAGCCTATCCGGCCCTCGCGGACCTATGTTTGCATCACACAAGTCTCTAGTTAATACTTAAGCATCATCCAAAAATATTTTTGTTTCACTATACAAAAACACAAAAAAATGAAATATTTAAAAACATTAACATACCTATGTCCCCGTAGGCGGTCCCTGGTGGTAGTGGCATGTTAAGGTCCCATTTGAAGTCGATCCTTGCATAGGGGTAGTCATCTAGATCAATGATCTGTCCCCTCCACTAGTAGAAGAAATCATCGTTGTAGGGTGTGGGAACCCTACCTCCCCCCTTTTGTTTCAATACCTCGGTCCACCGTGCCATGGATGGATCGTGAGGTCCTCGCCGAATGATCTCGACTCTAGGTCCCAAACCTAGAACCCGCTCGAAGAAAAAGCTACATAATATAGAGGCAAACCCAAAGTTCCTCTTGTCACCCTATTTGCACTCTATCAACTGGCTCTTCATATGAGCCAGTAGTGAGGTACACCAATCATATACAGTGGGTCTCAAGAACTCTACAGAATAGAACATGAGCAACCTCAATGCCTGGTGTGACGGAGTCGATCCTGTGATCCTGATCAAAATGAGGACAACAATCTTGAGGCTAAGATTGTTTATTGCTCGGATGGGAATTTGAATCCTGACCTTCTCGGTCCCTGCTACACAGTGAGCATATATGTACTCCTCTATCTTCATCACGCTCCCATATCCCCAGGCTTTGACGTTCACCACCTCACCCTGATGCGATAACCCTGTCAAAAAGTATATATCCTCGATTTCAATCCTCAATGGTTGTCAATCGAGGTTGAATATCTCACTGTTAGGATCCCAGTAATCCATGAGCAACTCAAGCAACCTCACCTGGGCCCTCATCCCTTTGAGTGCACAAAATTTATACAAGCCACATATTTTCAAGGCCATTTGGGCCCATAGATCTCTTTCCATAACAACATCTACCTCCTCGTGTTCCATTCTAGCACCATCCTGCCAGATAAAAACCAATTTTTGAGTTAGCAACCATAGAAAACCTTGTTTACGGACTTGTGTGCGGGCTGTATCATTCACAGTCATGTCTAGGGTTGAGTACATGCATCCTGTATTTTACACAGTTGCGTATAACCTCACGTATACGCTACCCGATGAACGGTAGCTCGCGTACACCAAAATACTCAGTTTGTGCCCTAATTTACTCAAATTTTGAAACCTAATTTAAAAATCTAATCCACTAGAAAGGAAGAGGAGGAAAAGAGGAATTACTTGGTCTAGACGTTCTCTGATTTCATCACCTGACGCTCCCACAATCACTAGTTGAAAATTGGAGGTAATTTGGTCCAATTTTCACTATTTGGGTAAAAAGTCAAAATGACGTAGTAAATTTTGGTTTTATTACTATTTATAGCAGTTTTTACCTACTTTCTATAGTTTCGAGTCATTTTTTCGCCTAATGGACTAATACAACAGTGGATTGAGTTTGTTTTTGTAGTTTTCACCATGGATTCTTGCGGATTTCAACATTATATTGACTGTTCGTAACCACGGGCAGGTATTTTCAATACCCAACATATAGGATAGGTATCCATTCCACCATGCACTTTTGCATCATCCTATAATTTTCACTTGTATGGCTTAGGTAAGAACCCATTTGTTGCGACACAGAACCTTCCATCTGCTATAAGACGTGTCATTATCAAGTGGTAGAGACTTACCAAAGATGGGTACCCTAGTTAGATCCTCTGCTTCATTTGGTTCCCATGCAAAGATTTTTTCCTTAGGACTGGGAGTCCCTTATAGATAATACATGACTTTATGTTGAGCCTCATTTCTCACTCATAAACATGTTGCCCTATACCTAGAGTACTCCCAACCGAGTTTAATTTAATCTCTTTTCCAACTCGTCTTCAAAAAGTTAAAATATTTCCAAGTGAAATTGTCTCTTTCACACTCGTAAATTGGATTTGAAAGGACGTCTATTTGGTAAAATTTTATCCCTTTTTCACACCAAGTAGACTAAGATCATGAAAAAAGGAAATTTTTTGGCGTTAAGTTGTGATTGCATCTCATGCCCTTGCTTGCAGTATTGAGACTATAGTTGGTTCTCTCTTTGTGTTATAAATTGTTTTCCTCAGCAGTTTTGCATCCTCAACCAAGCAGAGCCTCGTTTATATCCTTCACAATTTGACACCCTATACCAAGGAGGGAACATTCCCCTGAGTGTCCATCTCCCGCATGAATCTCCTTGCATTGAGCATAGGTATGTTCCACTGTTGAAACTAGTTTTTCTTACTTATGACACTCGTTTCCTCCTCTGTATCATAACATTCATTTGACTATGAAAAAACAAAAAATGATGGGCGGGAAGGGAGTATTATATTATATTGGTCGCAGTCGTGTCGCCTTTGAATAGAGCACAAAGTAATTGAGTCCATTTGTCATCATAATTTTTGGTTTAGCATAGCCTTAGGAAGTTGATCTCATTACAAAGAGTTTTCTCCACCGACTGGTTCATCTTCCAGTCCCTATGGAGAATTTCATTGATGCCTCCTGCATCTCAAGGTTTCATCATTGAGTCTATGCTGGCGGAGTCTTCCATATGTCTCATGCTCTTGTTCAAAGGAATTCTATCAACCTGTGTCAGCCATTTCTCAAAAGCCTTGAATTTGCATGTCGGCCATACCCTCAGTTTGTCTCATAATCACATGATGCTATAGTCCTATCACGCACCTTGGTCCTACTTTCATCATTGGTAGGTAGACTTGAACCCAACAATCGACATTTCATCATTGGTCGTTGACTGGGTGGTTTCCCTTGTGTTCGAAAAAAATACATCTATCCACACATTGGGATTCATGTAGTGTCTTGGATGCCATTAGCCTTATTGGTGGTTTCCTCACTTTTGTCAACAATTTTCCTCATTGGCTTCTATTCAAAGGGTCTTTTTTCGTATATCGTTTGCACTTGGCACACGCGAAAGATGCATAGGGTCATTGGTTTGTGAACATGTTCTTCATCCGATTTCCTCCAAATCATGAAGCTCCTTCTTTGTACCTCATGTTGAATGATGAGACATGCCTTAATGCTTTCCTTTCAACGAGTCTCCTTCCATCGACTTCAGCTCATCTATTCAGGAAAAGAGACCTAGAGTCCTATGAGTAACTTAAGGATTTCATTCATTGGTGGCAGGTTCTCTCACCATCGATAGCTGAGAATACATCAATGTATCCTGATCGATGGATTATTCAAGTGTTCGATCCCGACTCCTTTATTCATACTTTTAAGAATGTACTCAGTGCCTTGATACCTCCTTTCATTATCGGTAGGTTGTCTTGCATTTTTTAATAGTATACCTCAATGACCGACAATCAAACGATGTATCATTGTGTTCGACCTCAAATCCTTTATTGATATGATGTATACTTTCACCTTTGGTGGATTGTGTAGAAGACTTGAAGACATCAGTATGTGGCCGAAACTTTCCTGAGTTATTGCTTCCTTTTCATTGGACCAGTACCTCTATGAATTCAGTGATCATGGGAGATCATACTGTACTCCATGGTATATGTTAGCACTAGAAGTCACCTCTATATTGTAGCAGAGGTAAGCCCAGTACCCATTAGTTTGTATGTTACAATGAATAAATTAAAGGAGGTCGAATGGGCACAGACTCAAGAAAATATTTCTTTAACTCAGAAATCTGAACCAGGAAATGCATGAGCAAGTGAAGTCTTGATTTAACTTCAGTCAGTAAGTTGTAGTAAAGTGTGAGTAGGGGGAAGAACAAGTGGGGATATGTAGAGGTATTCTATGGACATCGGGTCTTCTAGCTTCCTAAGGAAGAAAAGATTCAAGAACAATATCCTCTTGGACCTAAAACTTCGGGAAACTAAGAGAACACTATAACAATACTGCAATCAAACCTCCATTGTAACATAGTCACAACAACTGATGTGAATCCTTCAATCATGAACTCTTAGTATCAGATGCAAAAGAGTGGATAAAGAATATGAATTATATTAAACAAGAAGTCTCAAATCTTATCACATAACATAGAACCAAAGCTGCATCAAAACATTACAATCGGGAGCCTAGCTCAACCATCGACCATAAAAAAATATCCAAAATACCTACATATACTCAGAACATTTCACCCATAATAACAAAGGTGTGCCCGAGTCTTTACATTTAAGGCATTACGTCTACATGCTCTCTGGAAAACTGAGCGCATAACCTTCTGTTAGACATGAGCTTCTGTCAGACGAGATCGTGTTTCAGAAAGGACCTGCAGACGAATCGACTTGCTGACAGTCCCTTTGAGCTTTCCAATTATGGAGGAAAAAATGTTCAATCACTGCCCCTCCAACTTCATTAACTGACTTTATTGGGATCCAGATAGGCCTGAGTCAACTTGGAACCTGAAACGTGATGAAATTACCCTTCCCTCTAGCCATCTGGATCTACGTTATATGTTGGCGAGGACCTGGTGCAAATGGCATGAAAGTATATTGGATGGTCGACTAGACGGGAGGCTATGGTGACAAAGCGACAACTRAAAACACGTGGACACCAACATGTGGGAGTTGAGGTGGAATAATGAAGAGGGAAGACAGGGAGGCATGGTAGTTTGAGTGGTCAAGATGGAAACACGACAACATCGRCGGAGGTGACATGGAGGGGAAGTGGAAGACACATGCYGGGAAATGATAGGCGACATAGGAAAAAGGGAGATGTGATAGGCAGAGAGTTGGGTGAGTGGAGGATAGGTGTTGGCAGTAGAGAAGGTGGTAAGAGGTCTACTCAGAGGGGGGGGAGCGGTAAGCTGTTTAGTGCGGGGGGGTTCGAGTTAACGAGGATGCGCCATGATAGTGGGGGGTCCGCACTCAGAAACCACCAACTTAGACCCCCCCACTTCGTTAAAGGTAAAATGTCAGGGGGGGATTCCAATATGGATTGTGTGTTGTAGATCTGAGAGTGCCAAGATAAGTTGCTCAGATCTGCAAGCCCTTTACCAGATCGCGCCAAAAAGTCACATCGGGGCCCCGACTTAGGACAAAATGC
Source organism: Picea sitchensis (assembly GCA_010110895.2). Taxonomy (NCBI): domain Eukaryota; kingdom Viridiplantae; phylum Streptophyta; class Pinopsida; order Pinales; family Pinaceae; genus Picea; species Picea sitchensis. The sequence continues at coordinate 48,373 of SNQJ01S0144319.1, forward strand.
ATTTTATGGGTTTTTAGCCACTTGTTTCGGCCATTTTCTCGCYAGAATAMTGGTTCCTAGGGAAAACACCCCCCGATCCATAATATGTGTTAACATTAGGCTCCATGGGGGATAAAGACCTCCCTACGAGGCTCTACGAACTCCTTTTGTAGCTTCAATGCCTATAATATTGGGTTGTAGAGTCACTTAATTAAAACAAAAATAAAAAGAATATGGTATTTACAATGACATAGGAATCCATTCATGGCTTAAACAAAGACATTCTTCAGAAAATTCCCATTTACAGGGCCTCCAAAAATTTCATCACCCTCCAAATTCTGCAACCTGTAAGTATTATTTGGAAACTTCTCAGATATTTTGAAGGGGCCGATCCACAAGGCATCAAATTTTCCATGCTTTCCTTTGTCCTTCTTGGGCACATCCCATTTGAGTACTAGATCTCCCAGTTGGAAATCCTCCTTTCTTACTCTCCTGTCAAAATCTTGCTTGATCTTCTGCTGATGCTAATGTGCTTTATTCAGTAACTGCTCTCTAGTCTGTTGTACTTCCACCTGTTGTTGTATCCTTATGATCATATCATAAATATCTCCTTGGCAGTCTTGGAAGAATTTTTCCACGGGTAAGGACAGTTGAGAAGGAAAGATGGCCTCAACTCCATATACAAGTTGAAAAGGAGAGACACCAAGAGATCTCTTTGTTGTCACTTTGTCAGCCCAGAAAGAAAACTTGAGCTTTGAATCCCATGCTTTCTTATTGTCCTCTAACAATATTTTGATGATATTTATAAGGCTCTTGTTAGAGGAATCTGCTAGTCCGTTTCCTTGAGGGTAATAAGGATTTGAATGAGTCATTGCAATTCCAAAATGCTCACATAATTGAATAATTGGTTCGGACTTAAAGGATGCAACATTATCAGTGAAAATTATTTTCGGACAACCAAACCTTTCTATAATATCCTCAAGAAAACCAATGATTACCTTGTGAGAAGCGATCCTTGTGGGGATAGCTTCTATCTACTTAGTAAAGTAATATGTGGTAGTCTAGATCCACCCTTGTTGACCACTCGAAGACAGATGAATTTCCCTGATAAAATCTAGGCCCCACTGCTGAAAGGGTCTTGAAGCCACCACAGGCTTCAAAGGAAAGGACTTGAGATTCTGTTTTCCTGAGAATTTCTGACACTTGACACAAGCCCTGATTTTAGCACAAACATCAATGAACAGACTAGGCTAGAAATATCTAGCTCTGAGAATCTTGTAGGCTGTGGTTCTCTAGAAGTGATGCCCCCCACACAAACTGTCATGAAAATTAGACATAATTTTTTGGGCTTCCCGTGGGTCTAAAAATATCAACATCACCCCTAGAGGATATTTCCAATATAAAACTTGACCAATGAGGAAATATTTAATTGATTTGAGCTTTAAATATCTTACTTTTCTTTTTTCCATGCCATCAGGAGGCTACAACTTCTATAAAAAGAAAATGATATCTCTGTACCAAACACATTCTGCTAATGGAGGGCTGACTTGAGAATGTGTATCAGACAACTCAGTATGTTAATTTTTTGAGCAAGCGTTGATGAAATTTATTTACAAGGATTTTCAATTAGATTAAGCCATCAACCTGTCTAAACCTTGACCCTTAACCAATTTGGTGGGCCTTATCTCTAAGTCAAATTTTAGTATTTTATCAATCAATTTTCTCCTTCTTCTGTCTATGCTAGGCTGAATGAGAATCTCCTACATAGAAGCTGAAGGGACATAAGCAATGATATTTTAATGAAAAACATGGACCCTGAAATATTTGAGGGCCTTAACCAGAGCATAGGCTTGTTTTTCCATGATATGATATTTCATCTCTCCATATCTCAATGCCCTATTGAAAAAGGCAATGGGTTGTTGAAACCCATCATCGTTCTTTTGAAACAAAATGATTGCCACTGTGTCAAATGAAGAAAAGGAGAAAACCATAAAATATTTGGAGTAATCAGGACTAATGAGCACATGTTCTTCAGTCAAGGCCTTCTTTATTAGATCAAAGGAATTTTGAAACTCAACAGTCCACTTGACTTCATTTCCTTTCCTCAACATGGCTGTTATAAGATTTACCATTTCAAGAAAATTGGAAACAAACCTTCTCAGAAAATTAACTTTTCCCAAGAAAGACTGGACTTCTTTCCCGGATCTTGGATGTGACAGGGTTTGGATTGCTTCTACCCTACTGGGATCAATATTGACTCCCTCAGTTGATACTATGTGCCCCAGTAATTTCCCCTCCTTTATGGAAAACAATGATTTCTTGGGATTTAAGGAGAGGCCAAATTTCCTGCATTTAAAGAAACCCATTTTCAAATGATCACAATGCTTTATATCAGATATGGATAAAACTGTAATGTCATCCAGATAGATGACCACAAACTTGTCCCTTTCTCCAATGAAATATATATCCATGGCTCATTGAAAGATCGCCCCCGCGTTCATCAATCCAAAGGGCATCTTAGCGTAGATGAATGTACCCTAAGGAGTGGTGAAGGTTGTTTTTTCTCTATCTTTAGGCAGGACCGAGATTTGATTGTAACCGAAAAATCTATCAATCATGGATATCCTTGATGCACCAATCACCCTCTATAATGTGTTACATCTTTGACAAGGGTTAATTGAACTTATTTGAGCTTCTGTTCAGGTTCCTGAAATCGACACAAAGTTTGATTTCCTCACTCTTCTTTCTCATCGGGACCAATTTGGCCACCCAGTCCGAATACGTCAAAGGCACGATGATCTGGGCATCCAACAACTTCTTCACCTCTTTCTCCATGATTGGCAACAACATAGGATTGATCGGTCTCAATTTCTGCCTATACGGATTAGCATCCTCCTTCATTGGAATTTTATGCTCAATGACACCTATGTCATAAGTCCTGAGATCTTCATATGTCCATGCGAACACATCAACAAACCTTTTCAACAACTTAGCATATTCAACCCTCTGCTCCTTTGATAGGCTTCTTGTCAACTTGACAAACTTAGGATTTTTTTCTGTACCAATGTTGCATTTAGATATGTCAGCATCATCAAGTGGCCTTCTAGATTTCATTGCCACATCATTACCATCTAAAATCCTTTCCAAAGGAACTAGTCCCTTCAGAATGTGATTGCTCAGTAACTGCACAATGTGATGATTAGCAATTTTCTTTAAAAATACATCAGCATGGAGATCATTTTCAGAATCATGATCTTGATCTATGTGTAATGCAGAAAATTCATCAACAGTTTCTAGGAACCTCTTGATTTCAAGATCATCCTCAAATACCTTCCAATGCTTGAAATTTTCAGGTATAGAGGGTCTATATTTTACCTCTACATCATACTGATTCTAGGTGGTAGAGGTATTCTAAAATTGCTTGCTGAAACAACCAAAAAATCAACCACTGTGTTCTCCTCTCTCGGAATAAATGAAATGTTGAAAGCTAGGAAGAAACTGTCAATTAGGTCTCACACTTCATTCCTATAAGATTTGAGTCTAGGATGCTTGGCTTGGTAAATATTTCTGATCTGATTGATAACCAACTCAGCATCTCCAAACATAGATATTTCTTTAATCCCCATATCTTTGGAAACCCTCAATCCCAAAACGAGATCTTCGTACTTTGCCACATTATTGGTAGTTTCAAATTCTAATTTGTAGGACATAGGTATGGTCTCTTGAGTGGGTGAAATAAATACTACTCTAGCACCAACTATTGTTGGATAAATCGGTAGGTGCAGACACTAACTGATCTCCCTAGATCCACCTAGATCTAGAACAAAACACACCAGACCATGACGCTTTCCTTAAGTTTTAGATATTGAATTTACTAACTAAAGAGGGATAGGTGACATACCGTTTAAATGTCACTTCCTCTCGCCATCACCATCCTAGCTGCGTTCCAACACTCATACAATGATGATCCTACAAAAGAACACAACCAACCAAAGTGATAGTAATAACATAAACTCAATATAAACCTATGTATGTGATCAAGGAATCATACAAAAAAACACAACAAGCTTTATAAGAAAGAATCATATTATTGTATCATATTAAATGTGAAAGAGAGATTACAACCGTGGCCTTGATGTCATAAGGTCCCTTCCAACTATCATTTGTTCCCCACACACTTCCACTCCAAGAATTCTGAGAGCATAGATCTGATAATATTCACAATCTATCTTGTCAAAATGGCTCATCTAGCCAAGCTAACAATCTCCAAAGCTCAATCCAATCCAAGCTAATCCAAAAAGCTAAAGCTCAAAAGCTAATCTCATCCAAGCCAACTTTCTCCATGAGAGCTCTTCTCCTTTTATAAGATGAAGAGGATAAGGTGATGAGGTTAGGATGATCCCACCAAATCATGAAAGTGAGTAAGATTCAAACCATTTGGATGCCACCTCATCATGGAAGTTTTTCCTTCTAGAAGCATCGAGAAGATGCTCGTTTTTCCCACGTATGAGAATTCTCACGCCCTACTTATAGAGAAACTTGTGAACCTCTCACAACCCAACTATGGTGCATCCTCTGAGAATCAGGCATTCTCGCACCCTAGCCATAGTGTAGCATTGGAAATAATATTTAATAGGGTTTTTACAAAGGAGAATGCAACTTCTTTTCTCAGGAAAAGTTCTTCTCCCTTCTTTCTTCAGGAACTAAAGCCACTGACTCCTCTGAAGGCAATAGATAGGTTTACAGCATTAATGGTCATAGGGATGACAAAAATAATGTGTAACAGAGAGCCCCCTAAAGTATGAAGTTAGAACATAGTGATAGCTGAAATACTTTGTTGCGTGTGTATAGGGAACAAGGAACAGTCGGTCGGAAACCAGCCAACAAACAAGGAAATATAGTACAATAATATATCATCACTGATGTAGGCATTCCCATACTCAGAATACAAATGACTCAGAGCATAAATGTTGAGATACAAAGATCCATGTCAAGTAAGATAGGTCATGACCACTAAACACACACTGTGAATCCATGCCAATATGACTCAAATATGAACATAGCCACCAAAACTACACTGTGGATTTATGTGTTAAAGACTAAAATTTGAATATAGCCACGAGACATACAATGTGGATCTATGCAACAATACAAACTAAAAATACTTCAACGCAACCTGAATCTGTTAGAAAAGATCCAAGGACTTCATCTCCACCACTCTATAGTACGAATCTTGTTGGACACACCTACCACACTTAGAGGGGGGGTGAATGAGTGTGGGGCTCTTTTTCCCAAAACTTCCCTCTTGCACAAAAAATCATCAATTAGCATTCAAAATTTATTCATTACCCATTGTTTTCATTTATAACCAGTTAGATGTGAGCACATATCAACAATATATCATCAATAAGTCATCACCACAATGAACACAAAGAACACAAGATGTATGTACAATTTTATTTTTATTACAGACTACAATCCTTGGGGATTATCAACAACAACTGAATAGAGTACAACTCTACAAGAGCACCAGCTCTATATTCAAGACTCATCTTGCATTCTTAGCACCAACTAAGATGAGGCAACAATCCTCAACAGATATCAATTTGTACCATAAACAAGAGCATCAA
>SNQJ01S0144321.1:0-24290 GCA_010110895.2 Picea sitchensis
CTTAATTCTAGAAGCTTCAAGTTAATGGAGAAGAGAATAAAATCAAACAAATCATAGATAATTCTTTTTTATTATTATTATAAGATGAAAAAAGAATTTAATTAATTAATATCACCAAATGATTTCATGAAAATGAGAAACCAACCAAGATATTATTTGATGAAGTATTGAACACATTATTCAAAATAGTCAAACTTGCTAATGAGCAAAAGAATAAACACATAATCATAATTTAAACAAAAGTAAACATTTGATAAAAAATTAACGTTTTTGTTTAAATTGAGATTTTTATGCTCGTTTTTAACTTTTGACATATACTCTTGTAATAAATGACTCATACTAAAGAGAATGTCTTAATTTTGTCTCAAATCAAGACAAGGAATGGAACTTATTTGAAAAGGTTGATTCTGTAGCTCATTATAATTATCAAGATTTTAAAAGGGGCCCTTTAAATTTTGTAAAAATATAAGGGGAGTTGTTGGGGCCCAACAGGGATTTGAGGTCTGTAGCGAGGCTATGGATCCAATAATTATCAGGGGATTTGAGAGAAAGGGAATTGGTGCAAGGCCAAATGTAGGAGAGGCAGTCTCCCAGTAGGGCTTTGGCTTTGGCAAAAATGATGTCGGGTGAAGCGGTCAGATTTATAAAGATTTTGGAGTTTCTTTTGAGCCAAATTTTCCAAAGGATGAATTTAGGGAGGGACATCCAACAACACTTGATTTGAGGGTTGGCCTTGAGAGGGAAAGGACAGAGGGTGGCCTAGGTTTTTAGCAGAGTGGGTATGTCAGGAGGGAGTTGGTCAGAAGGGATCCCTCCTGGTAGGGCATGCCACCAGAATTCTTTTGCAAAGGGGAAATTAAGGAGTAGATGGTTAGTAGACTCTTCATGGATTTGATAGAGAGGGCATCAGATCCTAGGTTTATTAGCTTAGAGTAGTCCTAGCTCTTTGACTTCATTAATTGTCTGTTAAATTATTATTTTTTTTTAAGTAAAAGTGGGACCTTTCTATTAAAGCTTCATTCAAAAAGAGGATACATGACACATAGGAGCCAGGTGTCCTACCTATGAAGGAAACCAGGATACCTGGCTATCACACTGTAATAGGTCCAAAAATTATGGAGAACATAGAGCCACCCTGCCCGTAGGAAACCAGGGGGTATATTCTTGACTAACAACAGTTTGATAATCGAGTTTCTAAGGCTATCCAGACTAACAAATAGAGGACTACTGTCCTGAGAAAATACAACAACAAACATAAAGAAAAGCATGCAGACTCTAAGACCTGTTAACCTGGGCTCGCCTTGTCATCCTGCTCTTCTGCTACATGAACTGGTATGGAAAATGGCTGTGCACAGGTAGGACATAGTCGCTTGGGCGAGTCATTGGAATAAGCTGCATATAGCATGTCCAGGCGCTGGCTTGCGCAGACTGCTCAGAAGATTTGGTCTTCAACCAGACTTCTCACTTCAAATATAAGATGCAACTGCTCCGGGAGAAAAAGAGGTGGCGAGGGCGGCCTCGACTGCTTGTCATCATGTCCCAGACATTCTGCATCCTGAGCTGCACCAACATCCATCCACTACTCCTCTTCTATGATGCAAGGTTCTGTGCCTGGGTCCGAGGAGGCTTTAGCGCAGGAGTCGGAAGAGGTCCTTCCGGGGGGAGTAATTCCAGAGCGGAAGACATGGGTGTGGGGGTCCCAATCATCCGGGAAGGTAACCATTTTCTTGTCTGAAAAATCCGGTGGGAGATGAATGATCGAATCCTCTTCCACGATTGTGCCAGGAGGTGAACCTACTGCCAGAATTGCCTGCCGTCGACGTCGTCTGGCTAGAGTCACTGTGCTTTGGAATTCTCGGTGTTGTTTCCGTCTGGAGGCTGCTGCATACCAGCCAACCCCTCTGCATGGTCTCCCCCTCAAACGTGGCATAACTGAAACGAAGGTTGGAGCCAAGTCGCCGGGAACTAGAGGGCAGCCTCACTGCGCAGAAGACTGTTCAAACACAATGGATCCATCGAGAAGGTTGATGGGAAAATAAACCACAATAAACGCCATTAAAGCCACGAGCTTAATGCTCTGGCTGGCCGGACCGATGGCGCTCGTGCTGAGTTGCATCAGGTTACGTAGATGGATGGAGTTGATGCTTAGATTGAATCGCGGAGTGTGTGGGGAGGACTGGTATTAAAGGCCCCCTGCCTCCCCTCGTCACCTCCCCTTGCCACCTCCCCTCGCCATCCTCGATGCATGTCACCCCATCCGGGGTAATTGTCTGTTAAATTATTAGTAATGGAGCACATATCAATTAAAAAATTATTATGGTAATATTAATATTAAAATGGTAATATTAATATTAATATCAAAATTGCAGCCTAAAATAAATTTCTATTTATTTTTTAAATAAATATTGGTCATCGCAATTGCGACGCAAACCTTAATTGTTGTGACAATTTTGTTGTATAAAAAATGAAAAGATGTCGTCGCCTGTGCGACGACAACTTCAATTGTTGCGACAATTGTGCTATATAAAAACGAAAAAGTTGTCATCGCCGGTGCGATGACAACTTCAATTGTTGTGACAATTGTGTTATATAAACATGAAAATTTGTCGTTGCATGTGCGGCGACAAATTCAATTGTTGCGACAGTTTTGTTGTATAAAAAAGAAAATTTCTTGTCGCACGTGCAACGACAACTTCAATTGTTGCAACAATTTTGATATATAAAAATGAAAAGTTGTCGTCACACGTGCGATGACAAATTCAATTGATGCAACGGTTTTTTTACATAAACAATGAAAAGTTTTCATCGCACACGCGACGACAACTTCAATTGATGCAACCGTTTTGCTATGTAAACAACAAAAAATTGTCAAAAGGTTGTCGTCGCCAGTGCGTCAACCGATTAAATTATTGCGACAGTTTTTCTATATAAGACATGAAAGTTGTTGTCACAATGGGAATCACAATTCAGACAAAATGTTGGTTTCACATAGTTTGCCTATATTGTCGTATTGGCGACGATATTTATTTTTTTGTCACAATTTCATATGTTGTCTCTCTTGTGACATTTGTTCAAGTTCGTCGCACTTTCCATGTGACATAAAACAACGTTTCAAAGACTCTAGATTTGTCACAATGTCAACGACATAACGTCACAAGAGCATTGAAACAACCATTGCAAAATGACCCAAATATGCTAGTGAAAGAAAGGACTTTACTACTATTGTGATGAAAAGTATTTACTAGGGCATAAATGTAGAGAACAAAATTTCTTCTAGATTGATGTATCTACTTCCTCTCCTTATGAATACATACCATCATATGAGGCTCTTGACCCAGATGAGGCTCTTGAACCAGATGAGGCTCTACCAAGTGGTCACATTGAAGCTCCAGTTGTAGCCCCTGTGGAACCAGAGGAACCCGTCATATCACTTCATGCACTCTTAGGTATTTTGTCCTTGTAGACATTGAAGCTCAAGGGATGCATCAAACATCGTTCGGTGGTGGTGTTGATTGATAGTCGTAGCATGCATAATTTTATTCATTGTTGGCTTGCTGATGAGATCCATTACTTTGTATCCCCTATTTCTAATTTTCAAATCCTCATAGAGAATGGCGGTACTCTGAAGTTGAGGGGCCATTGTGAGAATGTCCAAGTCCAACTAGGTGATTATAATCTAAAAACACACATGTTCTATATTTCCATGGGTGGTTTTGATATTTTATTAGGAGTGGAATGGATTCTCACTCTAGGGCCAATCACAATGGATTATAAAAAACTATATATGATATTCTCCCAAGACGGTCACCCATATACCCTCCGAGGTCTCCAAGAGGGCTCTCCTAAAATCATAAGCTCTCAAAGGATGGAAAAGTTATTGAAGAAAGGCCACCATGGTGTGATTTCTCAATTTAATTCCATCTAGGTCACTAAACATGCCTCTCAGATAGTTCCTCCTAGCCTGCAACTCATCTTGGACAAGTACCCCAAAGTATTTGAGGTTCCCACAACCTTACCTCCCTCCAGGGGTGAGAATGATCATAACATCTCTCTCCTTTCGTGCATCCAACCCCCCAATGTATGTCCCTAAAATACCCATTTTATTAGAAAAATGAAATAGAAATTATGGTATAGGAATTACTAGACGCAAGGGTAATTCTCCCTAGTACCATCCCATATTCTTCACCAGTGGTGATGGTTTTAAAAAAAGAAGGGACTTGGTGCAAGTGCCTTGATTTTTGTGCCCTAAATAAAATGACCATAAAAGATAATTTTCCAATTCCTATCATTGATGATCTATTGGATGAACTCCAAGGTGCATGTGTATTCACCAAATTATACCTTCACTCCATTTATCACTAGATCTAGATGAAGGAGGCAGATATTCTGAAGAATTATTTCGAAACTCATGAAGGACATTATGAATTCTTGGTCATGCCTCTTGGCCTTTATAATTCCCCATCCACCTTCCAAAGTATCATGAATAAATTATTGAAACCTCACCTTCAAAAGTTTTTCTTGGTTTTCTTTGATGACATCCTCATTTATAGCCACACTTGGGATAGCCACCATCTTCACCTTGACAAAGTCCTTCACTTATTGCAGGAAAACCAATTGTTTTTCAAAAATACCAAATTTTCATTTGGATCCAATGAAGTGGAATAATTGGGGCACATTCTCAATCGAGAAGGGGTAAAATTGGACCCCAAAAATATACGATCTATGCAGGAGTGGCCACGACCCAAGAACTTAAAGAGCCTAAGGGGTTGTTGGTTTATTATTTTAAGTTCTTTCTTTTACTGTTTGAGTTATTGACCCATGGCTCATGTCTTTCGGGTTTCCAACAAAGCCTATAAAACTATCATCCCTCTTGGTAGACTAGAAGGAAACACAGTACACAGTGTGCACTGTGCAGTCTCACCCGAGATAGCTTTAAATGGGTGGTTGTAAGACTCGAGCGTTTACAGCCTAGCATTGAGTATGATATAGGGGGTTATTAATACGAGACATCTACTATGAATCGTGGTTGCAATCTAATAGTACTCATGGGTGTGCATCTACCCTTCACAATTTATTTCCTGAACAACACAATCATATTCCATAACGATGTATTAACTCATTCATTAAGCATAACAATTAACTACTGAAAGAAAATAAAGATATACATCCATTCATCACATTGCACATATATTACCATGGTTCAGCCCCTCCTGGGCTACATCCACAAAGATTTGGCTCTTAGATATTTTACTATGGAAGTTTTGCATCTCCAGCACCGCACGCTTACAATTCCCTCTGATGGGTAAGATCTATATGAGGTGAACTAGATTGCACCAGGCTCCACAACCTGCGATCTAATCCTCAGATATTCCTCCTCTCCTTTGTTATTATCTCAATAGCTTACAAAATTGGTCCATAACCCTATTACATAATGCATCAACTTCTACCTAGCTATGAGAGATCATTACAAAAGTTGAACTAATACAAAAGTGAATCCCTCCCCTCTATAATACTTGTGTATCTCTATTTATATATATCAAGATCTTCAGCCATTTACAATTTATTACCAAAACCCTAACCCTATCGATGTTAGGTATTCCTCCCATGCATGTGTTTTGTTCTTCCTCCTACTTTCATTTTCCTTATGGACGCTTTCTTTCATGCACACATACTGTGTTACCTTCCAACTGTTACTTCTGTTTCTGCACACTTTCTTTCCCACGATCATCCTTCTTTCCACTTCGGCCTAGTGCCAATAGGCTCCCAACACTGACATGTGACTCATCCCAAGTCACCTAATCCTTCTGAGCTTTTTCGATCTCCTTGGTGATCGTCTGGAGCTTTTCCTTGAGCTCTGCTTCTTTTGTCAGTGCTTGTGCAGTCTTTTCCTTGATGGTGTCTACTACCCGAACTTCCACTTCGTCGCTCAAAATTCCTGCACATTCAGTCTGGGTCTGTGTTATCTGTGTTTTATCTCCTTCTTCCTGTGTGAGTATTTCTACTACCCATTCATGTAGTGGCTCTATTTGAGCATGATGCTCCTATTTTTGTGTTTGCGCAGTGATAAGTTATGCTTGAATCTTCTTCATCTCCTACGTCCCTTTGACTTGTTCTAGGATTGATATGGTCTTCTACCTCTGTTTTAGTTCTTGGATCATTGTATTGATCCTTTCCTCTTCCTTGTCCCAACATTGGACCTGTGGATCCTCCTCCAATCTTGTCCAAAGTTGCGCTTCTTTATCGAGAAATTCAACTGCTGTGATAACCTATTGATCCATCTCTTATAGCTGTGTTGTTTCTTCCTACTTCCTTTGCTCCTTCACTATTGGTGGAGTGGTTGGTGTGGGATGCTTGCAGAGATTCTCGATCTCCTTTTGATATTGATCAATTTCCTGTGCAATCTAGTCAATATTTCCTACTACTGGGAGTTCATTCCCTTGTGCTGTGCTTGGGAGTTTCTCAAAAAATCCTCCCACTCTTCGTTCCAATTCATTCCTGCGTTCTTTTTCCTCCTGAGTTTTGATCTCGACCTGCTCACAAAAATTTTCTAGTGCCTCATGCTTCTTTGTTGCTTGTTGTAGCTCAACTAAGTTCTTATGTGCACGAGACTATACCTTGTGGTTGACGCTAATCTGCAATTTGTGTAGTTCCTTTGATGGCATCCATGTCGAGACCAATTGGATGTGGTACAAATCCTTTAGAGGTGTCTGCCCCATGATTTCATCCATGTGCAACATGCTAGGTTTGATGTAAATCCTTGTGTTTGCATGTGGCATGGAGTGGAATGAGTCCCATTCTTCTACCTCCACTCTTTCTTTGGCCTATATTATTAGTGGCTCTATGCCTCCTCTTCTGCTTGTTGTCTATGATTCCCTGAATTTCTTGAGGAATTGTCCCATTTCTGCCAACTGTTTTTTCAGTTTATGCTTGTGATGCGCTGCAGGATTGAAATCTTCTGCTAAGAAATCTTGGACCATTATGGCGATCATTTCCCCATCATCCTCTATGATCATATAGTCTGGTGATGCTCATTGCACCTTTTATTTCTTGTGCGTGCATCCTTCCTACGTGGCTGGTCACTTATTTCCCCCTGGTTCCTGTGTGATGGGGTTTGGGGCAGTCTCTTGCGCTCTCTTAGCTTGTTTCAGTTGTCTGCTGGTCGGTTGTGTAGTCTCTTTCTTCCCCTTTTGGGTCCCTATCTTCTTGGACCTTCGTCTTCTTGAGTCGTCTTGCCTTGGCCCATTCATGGTTTCTTGGGCACTTGGATTTTTGGAGGCTTTGTTTCCGTCTATTCTACCTCTCCTTTTGTTGTTGTTTCCGGCACTTCCCAGGTAATGGTTGGTATCCTCCATTCATTAGGAAATTCGATAATGACTATATCGATATCACCCTCTGTGATGTCGTAGCACATTTGTAGCGACTATTTATATGGATCTTGCCTTGGTTGTATCCACATTGTCTGTCTTGTGGCCCAAAAATTGGCGATGTCTGCATATTGTGTGATAGCCTCTGGTGTTATTCTCTATGATTAGCTAATAGCTTCCTGTATATCCCATAGATATGATTCAAATATGATTCCATTCTCCCTCTTCTACCCGGCCTACGGCTTGGATCTTAGTAAGAGGTATCTCGCTCCTGCTGGCTATGGTCTGGTACAAAAGATCACATACCCTGGTTCTCACCATCCCATGAAGGGTATTAGGGTAATCAACCACAAGTAATGAAACTTTGTGCCTAGGTCCTACACATCCTTTTAGTCCTCTTGAAATAAGTTCAATAGATATGGCGCCTAGCTCATAGAGGTGCCTTCTGCATACTGAGCTGCAACTACAATGACTCCTACTACATCCTCTTTGCGGCATTTTCTGAGCAATTTTCAAGCTAATATCTTTGCACCTAGTTGTTTAGATGCGTTTTTTATTTATTTGATTATGATGCTCCTCGTTCCTCTGGAGGTGACATATTTCTTCTTCATTTCTTCTGCAACGCTTTCTCCTTGGATTTGTTGTCCAGAATCAATGTAGGATCCATACCCCAAGTTGGTAACCCTAAGATTTGTGCGATAAGCTCAACAGTTATGGGGACGGGTTTTTCCAACCATATGTCCCCTCCATGTGTGAATTCTAACAACTTCTTGACGCATGTTGTCGTGTATTGGCCTCTGCCAAAATGTTGTAGCTTCAACAAACCTAATATTCTTGTTCTGTCCAGCCCAACTACCCATTGGTATGGTTGGATAAATGTTTCTCCAAGTTGGTTTACGGTTATGGTCTACATAAAGACCCTCTGTGCAAGTTCTGGGAACTTGGCTTCTTCTTATACATCATGATCAGAATACTTGAGCTTCCTGACGTGACCCAGTAGCTCCAGTTCTACCTATACTCCAACTAGTATGTGTGGTAGAATAATTTTTGTTGTAGGTTTCTTACGAGGTGAGCTTGGTATTTGAACTCTGTCTTCCTACTGTGGTGGCTGGTTCGAAGTTCCAACAACTTTCGGTTGTTTCCCCATCAACCATTCTGGCCAAGCCGAGGCATTGGCAGTGTTCTCCTCTGCTAGTTGACCTGAGATGGTCATTTGTGACTCATCTGGTTGTGCTGGTGCTTCCTGATTTTTTTCCATTCCATTAACCTCCAAGCCTGCTTTGGTGATTTTTGGCTGGACTTCCTGTTGGGTTTCCACTTCCTCGTTCTGAGGTGCCTGCACCACTGATATCGTATCCACTTTCATGGCCTCTACTTGTCGTTGCTGAAGTTCTTCCAGTATCAATGTAGAGTTCACTGATATCCTCTCAGGGGATGGGATTTTATCGATGTCTATGATCTCCGGTTGCTGTCGTTCATTCTCTTCCAATAGTCCTCGTGACCTAGTTTGAACCCTCCTTGGTCTGGCTATCTGACTAGATTCTACTATCTTTGGTGGTTCCATCGTGATCACTGTCAAACATTTGCTAAGTTCGAATAACTTCTGGGATTTATGTGGTCTCTCTCTAGTCGTTCTGGTTGCTATTATTCTCTCTCTATTTTCCTTTCGCGAATAGACTAGTTGCTCCTGTGCTCGCGTGTTGTATGCGCTAGTCACAAAGCTTGTCGAGGACGCTTCCTCCATTATGTGTTTAATGCATCATAATTGTGGGTTCAATGCATCTGTGGTGGTTTCGTACTTTCCATTATGTTCTCTTTTCCGTCTCCTGTTTGTGTGTTTAATGTGATTTCCCATCGGTCATTTCCTTTCTTTAATTCTGCTTAGTGTTGTCCTGTCATACTTCTTTTGTCGGCTTTTTGTTTCCCGCTTATTTTCCCTCTGTATGTAACCATTGTTCGTGCCTTTGTCGAATTTTTTTTTGAACGTCATGTGGCCTTTCTATCTCTAGCGTGCTACGCACTTTTTAGTCTTGTTTCCTTGTTGTTCTCTTTTACTTTTGAATTTTTCTTTTTTTTATTTACTGCGCGGTGGGTGGTTGACAGTCCTTGTACCACTTCAGTCGGCTCCTATTGATCATTCCTCTGAGGTCTACACCTGCTAAATATCTTAACTATACAAATCCTCCATCTATGACATATTTTACCTCGTATGGTCCTAACCAATGCATTTTGAGCTTCCCTGGGTGTTGAAATGATTTGTTGTCGTAGAGAAATACTAGATGTCCTTCCTTAAACATTTTCTTCTTGATGTGTTGGACATGCCAATATTTGTCTCTTTCTTTCTGCACTTGTTGATGGAATCCTGCTAGGATTTGGTCTTCCTCCATTGACAATAACTGATTCAATCTTTCCTGTACTGCACCTCGTTTTTTCATCTATGTGATAGCTGCTACACGTAACCT
The DNA here is from genome assembly GCA_010110895.2 of Picea sitchensis. Lineage (NCBI taxonomy): Eukaryota > Viridiplantae > Streptophyta > Pinopsida > Pinales > Pinaceae > Picea > Picea sitchensis. The sequence continues at coordinate 9,827 of SNQJ01S0144321.1, forward strand.
AGGTACTAAAAATTCTAATGGCACTATTGCTTCTTGACCATAGGCTAGCTTGACTGGTGTGTGCCCTGTCAAATATTTGCATGTGGTCCTATACGCCCATAATACTGTTGGTACTTTGAGGTCCTAGTCGTCTCTATTGACATTACAGATCTTTGTCAGTGCGTTTTCTAGAATTTTGTTGAAGGCTTATACTATGCCATTTTCCTGTGGGGTGATACGTTATGCTCTTCTGGTGATGAACTTCAAATTATTTAGTCAGAATGCATATGGTTATGTTTATGAAGTGTGTGCCTTGGTCGCTCATCAAAAATCTTGGGCACCCAAATCTAGTAATGACTTGTTCAAACAAGAAGTGTGCAACTGTCTCTACACTACAATCTTTTACTGGTGCGACTTCTGCCCATCTTGTTAGGTATTCTGTCGCAGTAATAATGTATCTTGCCCCTATTCTTTTGTCTAGTGGGTTAATTGGTCCCACAAATTCAATTTCCCATTTATCAAATTCTTGTAATGTTACTTGTAGTCATAGTGGCATCTCGTCCCTTCTGTTGGGTTTGCCTACCGTTTAACAAAAGTCGCATCCCTTACAGTACTCTTTCAAGTCCTTGTGAATCGTTGGCCACCATAGTCCTGTGCATAGTACCTTTTGCGTGGTAGATTTTATTGCATAATTCCCTCCTGTGATTCTCTCGTGTGATTCTGCTAAAATTCTTGGTCGTTCATTCTCTAATACATACCTTCACAAGATGATGTCTGCACCCATCTTCTATAGGTGTCCTGCGATCAATTGATAGTCGGTTGCAGGGACTACCAAGTTCTTCTTCTCTTTCTATTGTTTTATAATTATGTTCCAAGTCTGATAACGTTCTACTTTTGAATGCTATCAGATGATCCAAGTCTCCTTCTCCTGGTTGTGCTAAGATACCTCCCAGTGCTATCGCTGATGCATCTACATGCACATGGAATGTCTTTTCCCAGTTTGGAAATACTAATATCGGTGTGGTAACCATCCTTTCCCTTAGGCTATACAGACCGTGTTGACACTCGTCGTTCCATTGATACTTTGTATCCTTCCTTAACAATTTTTCCATTGGGGCTGTGATCTGTGCATACCCTTTGATGAACTTCCTATAGTATCCTATGTGCCCTAAAGTTTCTCTTAGTTGTTGAACTATTTTTGGTGCTGGTCAATTAACAGTAATGACGATCTTGGCTGGATCCACTAACAAGCCTTGTTTTCATACTATATGGCCCAATAGTATCCCAAAGAGTGTTCCAAATATGCATTTCTTGATGTTCATTGATATCTGGTATTGTCTACATCTCTCTAAAATTAGTTGTAGCACTTCCATGTGGTTTTTTAGTAGACTGTAAACTATCCATTCATCCAGGTATACTTCGAGGAACTTATGGATGAATTCCTTAAATGCTGTGATGACCACTTTGGAGAATATTGTGGGTGCATTCTTCAGTCCAAACGACATGACTGTGTACTGATAAGATCCCCATTCCATCAAAAACATGGTCTTGTGTCTTTCCTCTTGTGCTATCTTAATCTGATGGTAGCCTGAGAATCCATCAGGGAATTAGTAAAATTCATGTCCCCCCAAATTCTCTAACACTTCATCCATGAAGGGTGTATGGAATGGGTCGTGTAGGCATGCATCACTGAACTTCCTCAACTTGACGCATATCCTAATCCCTCTTCCTTATTTCTTGTCCTGTACTACCATCGAGCTTATCCATTCTGATTCCTCAACTGGTTTGATGATGTCGGCTTCAAGAATTAGATCGATATCATATTTATATTTATATTTATATATGGGGTTCAGTCTATAGGGTCGTTGTCTAATAGGTTTCAGGTTTGAGTGGTATCTTCATATTTTCCATTTATCCTTCTATACCCTTCATCTTTGTAAATGTTGTGGGAAAAAGGTCGCTATATTCGCACAACAATTCTGTGATTCTTTCTACTGTTTGCTCATCCAAGTAATCTCCAATGCTAGCCATTTTGGTCTGCTCAACTATCCCGATGTTAAATTTATTTACCTTGATTGGTGCAACAATGACTTCTGATTCTATTGGTGGTCCTTCCACATCTTTGTCACCTTCTACTTATTTGATTTGAATGTTGTGTGGGTTATCTTCAACTGGTGCTTCCTCATTTACATGATAACATGACAGTAGTTCCTTGACTGTCTGTTTATTCCGCTATTTCTCTTATGTGATAAATTCTATTTCTGGTTCTTTGATTAATATTACTCCTCTGATTTGTTTGAGAGTTGTGTCTGTGTTGGGGTTCTCATGCTCGAATGAGGAAGTGACTATGAAGTTTTGTTGCAGTGTCTTCCATGTTGTATTTCCTTTGCACAATTTCTAGTCTGTGTACCAGTTCGTTAGTATTCCCTCTAAAGTATGTATGAAGTGATGAGGTCATTCCTCTGGTGGTGTCATTTTCCACAACGTTTTGCACTTCGCCAAGTGTTCCGCCAGTGCCTCTTGTCCTTGGTATTGTTGTTGTTTGTTGTATTATTGTTCTGCACCAAATCTTATGCACAATAGTCACTTACATTGATACTAGTCTGTAATGGTCTCTTTATGTGCACCCCACCATATTGCGGGTGTGGCCTTGAGTGCTAAGTCAAGTGCTAACATTCACTGGTTTTCTAATACTTCATCTTTGTATTATGTCAAGAATGTTTCCAAATCATTTAGTCCATGGAAATTGGGTGGTTCTCTGATTTATATGCCTACCCATCTTACTGGGTGGTCTATTCTTTCACATCTTCGCATGGATACTTCGTGTAGTCTCTGCTGCCAATTTTCGAACTAGTGTCTGAGTTTGTTGCACATGAAGTAATGCTATGCCAACTTTGTACCCCGTCTGTAGTTGGGTTTATGTAATCCTCATCACGCTCAATTTTTCTATATAGTTGGATGATCTCCTCTAAGTCTAGGGAAGTGGGTTCTACAAAACTCTCCCCTTCCAATGGATCTAGTGGTGCTATGACCCTGTATTCTCTGGATTCAAATGTCATTTTCCTGGTTTTCAAATTGATTATGGTCTGGTTGTCAAACGCCCAATCCAGACCAAGAAGTCTTGGGTAAGGTGTTGTGTCGTTCACTATTTCAATGACTTCAAAGTCTGCTTTAGTATGCACTCCATCAATATCTACTGTCACTCCTTTCAGTCTACCTATTGGTAGGACTCTATGCTGGTTTGCTAGTTTTAATTGGACATTTGAGTATTCTAGTGTTGGTTCTCCCATACATTGTCGGGTCTTCTTGGGTAGCACATTCACTTCAAATCCTAGGTCTAGTATAATGTCTCCCATGTTGAAATATCCAATGTTATCATTTAGTCTAAATTCCCTACTTGTTCTTCTTCTGGTGTGTAGGTGATTAACAATTTTTGGTTCTAGTTTTTCTTCCATCTCGCTACAACATTTCTCTAGTATGTTTTGAAATATTTTCACAGATGAAGGATCACTTAATATTTTCACGCATGATTTCAAAAAGCCTTTGATTGTACTTACTTGTCCCTTGGGATTCATTCCGTTGGTATGATCCAATGATGGCAACATCTCATATTCTGGGGCTTCCTTGAATGGTTGCGCAGTTGAAGTTGACGATGTGTCCTCCTTCTGAAATTCTTGTTTGGCTTCCTTAAACGTCTCATTTTCTTTTGGTGCATTGAATTGATTTCTTGGTTCGGTGTTCTTATTTACCCATTGGTTCTACGCTAGTTCCTATCGAATTACGTCAATTCCTTTTTTCATTCCTCCACGAGTGACTATATTTATGTGTCATCCATCATCCTTGGCTTCAGCTGAAATAAAATAAACAGTCTGATTGCTTTGGTTCCTCTTTTCTTGAATATTTACTAGTAGTGTCAAACATTCCTCTGTATCATGGCTTGATGTGTGACAATACATACAAGTTGTTGGTGGAAGTGGACATTCCCATGCATAATGTCCCGGTTGTTGACAATTATGACATGTGACTGGTCCTCTACCACATATAAAACCTCCTCTGGCTCGTCCTACTCCTTGGTATCCTGTTTAGTCACCTCTCAGCATGTTATACTATGGTTCCTGATTATATTGTATGATATTGTACTGGGGTTGTGCCAGGTTTTACAACGACTGCATGTTATTATATGGTTGTTGCACAGTACTATACTGCTGTTGTGCAATACTGTACTATTGTTGCACAGTATTGTATGAAACTGGGGCTTGATTGAACTATGGTGTTGCTTGCCCAATCATCATTTCGGCATGTACCCTATATGCATATGATTTTCTTTCCCAAATTAGCTCCATAGTTATGAAATATTTGTCATCATGACCTACTAACTTACAAAAGGTGCAATATAAATTCTTCAGAACTGTCTGGTATTTATACATCATCATGCAGTGATAAGGGTCATGACCTGATTTCTTGCATATTTCGCACCATAATCCTCCCTATCATAGTGGATTTGGCATACCTATTTCCATATACTGTGTGAATGTTGGTCAATCGTTCTCGTGGTGTGCTTCCATCCTGCATGCGGTGCACCAAATGACTTCTTGTTTGCCCTTGTTCTAATTTTGGTTTAGTTGAAATGTTAAATTCTTCAAATCCTCCTTCAATTCCTCTATGGCGGGGTTTGCTTGTTGGTACTAGTTCTCTTCCAGTTGCAAGGCTTCCTGCAGAGCCTCTTCCTACATTTGAAATTTCTATTGTCGTAAGGGATATTTTAAGTGTGGGAGTAGTGAGTTGACAAATAGGTGTCAATGATGCATCTCGGTCATAAGGTATTTTAGTTTTCCTTTTAGTTGGTTGAATCTTTGGTCAATCTCCCATATAGATTCTCCTGGTTTCTGTCCTATCTCGATCATCTCGTTCATGTACTGATCCTTTGATATCGACTTCTAGAACTCATTAATCAGTAGCTTCTTAATGTCTTACAGTGTCCTCATTGTCCCAGGGGCACTGTTTGTGTCTAGACTCATGTACCATTCTAGTGCGCGGTCTCTTAGTGTAATCACTAGATACATGAGTTTGTTATCTTAATCAGTGATCTATTTTGCCTCCTAGATATTTTCACAAATGAACAAATGCTTCTCAGGGTCTTTTTCTTCTTCTCCTCAAAATTTTGGTAGTCTGATAGTGGGATCGTGTACTGCAATTTTGAATACTGAACTACTTCCTCCTCCACACGGTGTAGATACTTGACTAGTGCTTCCTGAAATGGCCCCTCCAGTTGTTTCTCCTAGTGTATATGTACTTCTTGCTGTCAGACTTCCTCCAAACTTTGGTTTTCTAAATGGTGGTGTTCTCTTTGGTGTATTAGTTGCACATGGGTTTATGGGTTCCACACTGACATTAATATGGATAGGATGGATACCTTCTCCTCCCATTCTAGGGCCTCTTGTCTTCCTCTCATACGTTGCACGTAGGATTTACTCAATCTACTCCACAGCCCGAAGATCCTCTACCTCTTCCTCATCCCTCTCCAAACCTTCCCTCGCTACTACAATTCTCTTCTTGGTATTCAAATTATATTGGTAGGGTACTTCAATACGCGTTGTTCTTGATGACGCCAAGATCCACTTGAGCTAGTAATAATCCATCATGATCAGGTCCAAGGGTTACTCCTCCTCCTTCTTGCCTTTATCCTCACCTCCTTCCATTTATACTCTCTGTCAGTGTTTCCCCCCTTCCTCCATGCACACAGGGAAGTTTAGTTGTCTGATTCCATTTTCATTACACCTTTGTTATATAGTAGTATATTAATAGAAGTATGTGGGGATTGAATGTATCTTCCTTGAGGTCCACGTAGAAATTATTTCTTTGCTATATTGTATGACTTCACTGTGTTAACTGCAAATTTGGTGATGAAACCTACCACAATATTGTCAAGACAAAAGTCTACTGCGCGGGTGAATTTGTTGTTCACCTACTATAACTGCTCAATTTGTACTTGAGTCCAATCTAGCTGTCGGATCCATTTCGTCATGTGGTTATCCTTAAACCTTACTATCCACTCCTGTAGTAGATGCGGAAAATCACAGAAAAAGACTTTGTGTAAATCAATAAACACATATTTATCCAGATATTTGCGAGGTGTGATTCTAGAGTTTCTATTGTCTTTCTGGGAAAACTCTATCTCTTTCTCAACCAACCTTCGATTTCTACTTTCATGGGGTTCCACGGTCTCACCATTCCCTTCTAATGGCTCATTGGTCTTCTTGTTTTGCTCATTATTTTCTCGTTCAATCTATCTCATCTACCCAGTCCTCTCTTATTCCTTCTAACATGACAACGAAACCATTTGTTGGTTTATTGGTTTAACTTCTTTATTTTACTGTTTAAGTTATTGACCCAGGGTTCATGTCTTTCAGGTTTCCAACAAAGCCTTTAAAACTATAGAACCTCCTGGTAAACCAGAAGGCAACACATTACATAGTGTGCACTGCAGTCTCACCTGAGATAGCTTTAAATGTGTGGCTGTAATACTCAGGCGTTTACAACCTAGTATTGAGTATGAGATAGGGGATTATTAATATGATCCATCTACTATGAATCGTGGTTTCAATATACTAGTACTCACGGGTGTGCATCTACCCTTCATAGTTTATTTCCCGAACAACACAATCATATTCCAAAACAATGTATTAACTCATTCATTAAGCATAACAATTAATTGTTGAAAGCAAATAAAGATATACATGCATTCATCACATTGCACATATATTACCATGGTTCACCCCCTCTTGGGCTATGTCCACAAATATTTGTCTCTTGTCTCTTTTATTATGGTAGTTCTGCATCTCCAACATCGCGCGCTTACAATTACCTTTGATGGGTAAGATCTGTATGAGACGAAATAGATTGCACCAGGCTCAACAGCCTGTGATCTAATCCTCATATCTTCCTCCTCTCCTCTGTTCTTATCTCAACAACTTACAAAATTGGTCCATAACCATATTACATGATGCATCAACTTGTACCTAGCTACATTGTATCATTACAAAAGTTGAACTAATACAAAAGAGAATCCCCCCTCTCTATGATACATGTGTATCTCTATTTATATATATCGATCTCTTCATCCATTTACAATGTATTACCAAAACCCTAACCCTACCGATGTTAGGTCTTCCTCCCCTGCACGCATGTTGTTCTTCCTCCATCTATCATTTTCCTTGTGCACACTTTCTTGCATGCACATGTGTTGTGTTACCTTCTAGTTGTTACTTCCCTTTCTGCACGCTTTCTTTCCCATGATCATCCTTCTTGCCACTTCGGCTTGGTGCCAATAGGAGTTTTCTTGGTCTCACAGGATATTATAGGAAATTTTTCCACCATTATGGAAAAATTGCTAAGTTATTGACCGACCTTCTTAAGAAGAATGCATTTCATTGGACACCTTCTATTGAGAAAGCCTTCACATAATTAAAGAGGGCCATGTGCACTACTCCTATCCTAACAACGCCTGACTTCAACAAAACCTTTGTGGTGGAATCAAATGCTTCTGGAACTGGTATAGGTGGAATTCTCACACAATATGGTTGACCTTTGGTCTTTACTAGACAAGCATTGAGTGGCCGCAATATGGGCAAATCTACGTATGAAAAATAAATTATGTCCATTCCCCATGTAGTGAACTCCTAGAGGCCATATCTCTTGGGACATCATTTTCACATCAAAACAGATCATCATAGTCTGAAACATTGTTTGGAGCAACGACTATCCTCCCCATAACAAAATAAGTGATTGAATAAAATGTTGGCTTATGATTATGAAATCATATACAAAAAGGGAAAAGATAATATAGTAGCCAATGCATTATCACACCAACATGAGGAAGGTGAATCTGTCTTTGAATTATCCTTATCGGTCCTTGATTGGATTGAAAAAGTACACCAAGAGTGGCTAACACACCTAAATATCTCCAAGTTAATTAAGCGCCTTCAGGAGGACTCTAATCCTCCCATCGACTACACTTGGCAGGAAAATATTCTCAGATATAAGGATCACCTAGTTTTCTCACCCTCTTCAACACTCAAGCCAAGGATCTTAAATGAGTTGCACTCATCAGCTATTGCGGGTCACTCAGGCTTCCAAAAGACATATGTGCATGCCCGTCGTTATTTTTTTAGGACGGCATGAAGAAGGATATCCTTCACTTTGTCACAGAATGTGGGGTGTGCCAATGTAATAAAGGTGAAACTATCAAGTCTCCAGGTGCCCTACAACCCCTACCCATTCAATATTCTATGTGGAAATACATCTCCATGGATTTTGTAGTGGTCCTTCCTAAAGATGGGGACAAGTTTGTCATCATGGTGGTGGTTGATCACCTCTCCAAGTATGCTCATTGTTGTACCTTACCCACCCTATCACACCAACACTAGTAGCACAAGTTTTCCTTGATCATATTTTCAAGATACATGGCATGCCCACCTCTATTGTATCTGATCATGACCCCACTTTCAGAAGCACATTTTGGAAAGAGTTGTTTAAATTGCATGGCACCCAACTAAACAGGAGCACAACTGTAATGTACCCAACCACCCACAGGTCGAGCATGCTACTTCAAGCCCACTTCTAAACTAATTTTGAATTATTATCAAATTTTAATTAATAAAGATGCATGAAATATTCACATGCATAGATCAAGATTCAAGCTATAATATAAAAGAAATGAACCATATGTCGTGCACAACAATAACCAACAAGCATGCATATTATAGATACGAATTTGATAGATAAATAAATACAAAATGGAAATAAATATATAGGTAAATGAAACCATGATAGAGAGAGAACTTATCTTTAATAAAATGAATCACCAACTGGTTTTAGACCAAGGATGTTCCACCCAACCGTAGACAATTTTGTTCCATGTCTCAACAACAATTTCACCCCTAAGCCAGGGCTATGAGTCCACAAGGATGGTCCAAAGTGTCACTTAGCTTCCCAAACCATTCAACACTCAATCTCTCATAGGATTCTCAGCACACACAACAATCCAAAGTACACCAACTCTCTTCTACCCAGCCTGCACAACCCAAGAGAATAAACCCCCTTCTCTTCCATGCAGTCCCTCAGACTGTCCACCTCCTTCCAGGGCTCCAGTGCATCTGGTCAAGAATCTCCATGTTGGGACTCTCAAGATTCGTAGTTGTGTCAAACACTTAATGCATGTCAATGCATATCAGACATGCATGAATTAGTTCATGGTTGGAATACACCAACAATCACTACTTCCAACCAAACCATGGTTCCTCTCCACAATTCATTTTTCTCTCCCCATCCAAGATAAAAAAGGAATGAAGAATGAGTGAAGAAGAAGCCCCCAAACAAGCCACAAGATGGGTTTATATATTTACTTGCAAATCAAGGACCACATGGCCTTCCCTAAGAAGCAAATGTAATCACTCCTTTCCATTAAATAATTATGGGTAGATAAAATAAAAAATAAATACTTATCCACTCAAGCCCCCTCTCTTGTGGAATCATATCCTCATATCATTCATGTCCTTGTCTGTCTAGTATCCAGTGATGTATTTATTATTAATAATGATCAAAACATTACATTTCCTAGGAACACTAGACTCTTTTAATTGTTTGGGCACTCTAGCCTCTCATAGATTAAAAAAATACATTATTTAATATGCGGCTCAAAAACCCAGGGTATTACATCCCCTCCCCCTTATTTTGGCACTGTCCTTAGTGCATATATAAAACAAAAAACAAAATTTCAAAATTTATTCAAAAAGTTGTGGCTACTCTTCCCACATGGAATCTTCATTCTCCCAAGTAGCATCTTCTGGATTGTAGTAGTTCCACTGGACTTTTACTAGCTCTATAACTCAATTCTGGAGCATTTTGAATTTTTTTTTCAATATTCGCATTGGTTAGACCTGAAAGTCTCCCTCTGTCTCTACCTAAATCAGATGCCAATCCATAACATGGTTAGGATCATGTACATATTTTTTTAGCAAAGAGACATGCAATACATTATTCACATTCATGGAAGAAGGAAATGCAAGCATGTATGAAACTTACCCTATTGTGTCCAATATCTCAAATGGACTACATAATATGGTTGGTATCTTTGTATAACTACCCAACTTCAAAGAGCTCTTCTTGGGATTCACTTTTAAAAGTGCATACTCCCCCACTTCAAATTCTCTAGTTGTCTTGTTCTTATCTGCATAAATTTTATGTATAACTTGAGCTACCTTTAAATTCTTCTTAATTCTAACCAGATGGTCTTATATATCCTTGATCAATTATGGCCCAAGTACCACTCTATCTATTGGGTTGCCCCAACTCACTGGAGTATTACATTTCCTACCATAGAAATCTTCAAATGGGCTCATTTTCAATGAAGCTTGATACCCATTATTATAGGCAAACTCAACCAAGTTCAAGTATTATTCCCACTTAGATGGATTATCCATCACATACATTCTAAACATGTCTTCAATTACTTGGTTGAATCTTTTTGTCTTCCCATTTTACTGTGGATGGTATGTTGTGCTAAAGTTCAGATTTGTACCAAGTCCTTCAAACAATCCCCTCTAGAAATTTGAAGTAAACTTTGTGTCTCTGTCTTAGAAATTTTCCTTAGTTATACCATGCAACCTAGCAATCTCCCTCATGTAAATTTTTTCAATATTAGCTATTGTATCAGTTATTTTTGCAAGAACAAAATGAGAAACCATTGTCAATTTATCAACCACTACCATGATTGAATCATGTTGTCTTGTTGTCCTCGGTAATTTAGTTATAAAATCAATGGTTACCACTTCCCATTTACTCTCTGGAATTGGTAATGGTTGTATAAAACCCGTTGGGTGAATACTCAACCTTCACTCTCTGGCATTCCATACATCTGGAAATGTAATCAACAACATCTTTTTTCATTCCTCGAAAAAAGAATTGGATTCTTATTTTTGCAATTGTTTTTTGGTAACCGTGATGTCCATCATATGGAACATTATGCATTTCTTTTAATACCAAATTCCTAAGTTCTTTGGAACTAGGAACATAGATTCTATTTTTATGAAGACGTAATCCATCTTCCTTCATCTCATATTCTTTAATTTTATGTTGTACATTTTCTTGTTGTAAGATTTCCTTTACCTGTAGGTAATGCTGATCTGTGACAACAACATCTAAAATTATGCTATATGATTGATGCATACTAACAATTGTAGCATGCACAAGATGTACTCTTCCACTAACTGCATCAACAACTTTGTTTTTTTTTCCTTTGATATGATTGATGTCAAAATTTTATTGTCTTAAAAATTTCAGCCATCTCGTCTACCTGGCATTTAAAGTTGGTTGTTCAAAAAGATATTTCAGACAAATATGGTATTTTCTTAATTCAAACCTCTTCCCCATGAGATAATGCCTCCACATATTCAAAGTGTGAACAATGGTAGCACGTTCAAATTCATGTGTGGCATAGTTCATCTCATGCTCTTTAAGCTTTCTGGATTCATAACCAATGACATGTCCATTTTGAGTGAGGACTCCACCAATTCCTTCCCTGTATGCATTTTTACATACCACAAAACTTCCATTTGGGTAAGAAATATTTAAAATAGGATCACTAGTATGTAATTATTTCAATAGATTAAAGTTCTCTTCACACTCCATTGTCCATTCAAATTTAACTCCCTTCTTTTGCAAGGAAGTGATGGGATGAAAAATATTACAGAACCTTGCTATAAATATTATGTAGTAACCAACTAACCCCATACAGTATCTGACTTATGAAACATTCTTGGGTGTTTTTCATCCTCTAATGGCTTCAATCTTCTCTAGATCCACTACTATACCTTGTTATGAAATAATGTGTTCCAAGTAATGGATATGTTCTTGGTAAAAAGAACACTTACTAATATTGGCATACAATTGATGTTCCCTTAGCACTTGCAATACCAATCTTAGGTGATTTTCATGCTCTTCCTCTGACTTAGAATAGACACGTATGTCATCCAGGAATAACATGAAAAACTTATCCAAATAATTTTCGAATATTCCATTCATTAAGAACATAGAGATAACACCACTAGAAATTCATAATTCCCATACCTGGTTCTAAAGGCTATCTTATGGATGTCTTCTTCCTTAATTCTTACATGATGGTATCCCGATCTCAAGTTTATCTTTGAAAATATATTTTCCCCTCTTAGCTCATCAAAGAGGTCATCAATTATTGGTAGAGGGTACTTGTTCTTTACAGTGGAATTATTCAACTGTCAAAAGTCAATACACAACCTCAAGGTTCCATCCTTATTTTTGACAAAGAGTATTGGTGCTCCCCAAGTTGAAACACATGGAAGTATGTACCCTTTCTTCAACAATTATTCCAACTGCATTTTTGATTCTTTTAATTCTGGTGTACTCATTCTTTAAGGTGTTTTTGATACCAGGGGAGCTCCTAGCACTAAATCAATATAGAACTCTATCTCCCTCTTTGGTGGCAACCTGAGTATTTCTTGGAATACATATTCAAATTCTTGTAGTACCTAAAATTCTTCAAGGCTTGGCCCCTTTGTATTTTATGGTTCCTCCACATGGGCTGCACACAATTGAAATCATTTTTTGAAACATATCTTTAGCTGTAAGGCTGAAATATCCCTTATAGAGATGGGTCTTGGAACTCCTTTCACAGTGCTCTCTTTTTCTTCTTCATCAATACATGTAAATGTATTGTTATGAGAATCTAGGACAACATCATTCTTTTCCAACCAATGTATTCCAATTAGAATATCATCAAACCCCAATTGTATAATAGTTAGATCAACATTATTATTCACATCATTAATACTTATGGAAAAAATTCTAACCATATCAGGGATTCTCATTTTGGTTCTAGCGGCTAGCTGAACCAAACTTTATTTTTTAAGCTTACTTTTCTCCAAATGTAATCTATCCACTATTTTAGGATCGATGTAACAATGACTTTCTCCTTAATCAACTAAAATAGAAATAGGTTGATTAATGATTTTACCTTCCACCTCGATCATATTGGATTGGTACTCTGCTTGTCGATCATCTAAGGTTTCATATATTCTTCCCATTTCTTCTATTGTTGTAGCCTCTTGTATGTTGTGCATGGCCTTCACCTTGTCCTTTTTGTGAGGTCAATGCTTGTACATGTGATCTTATTTTCATCCACAACATTGGACATGTGATCTTCCCCTTTTTCCCAAAGAGTCTTCTCTCTTGGATTCATCCTTAGCATAGTGGTCGAGCTGATTTTTATTTGGGATATTTCTATTGAAAAGAGGTTTGAATCCTTTATTTCTCTGATCAGAATTCTCCTTCTTATTATCCTTCCAATATTTGTGCAAAGACTATCTTATCTTTCCTTTCTCATATAGTTACTTATCCTTCCTAATAGTCTCAGTCAGAGTCCTAGGTTCATCATATGAATCTTCTCTTTATAAAAGAATGGAAGTCCACTAAAAAACCTATGTAATTTCACCTTCTCATATTTTATAAACCCCACATAATTTAGTACCCCCACAAACTTATTTTCATACTCTACCATGTTCATGCTTCCCAGCCCGAGTTCAAATAAATATTACTTTTTCTTGTCATAGAAGTTCTCTGAAAGGTACTCCTTCTAAAACTATTTCTTTAACTACTTCCAAGTGATCCTATTCTCATTAATGTGCTCAAATTGCTTCAACTGATGCCACGGCATAGAATCTTTCCCATGTAAATGGTATGTGGAAATTATGGCTTCTAGGTTTGATGAGTAGTTATGCAATTGAAAATACCTCCTAATTCCAAACAACCATGCCTCAACACCATATTACCTTTCTCTTTCACCATCAAAGTATGGTGGCTTAAGCTTCCTCAGCTCTCCTTGCAAACTGTCCAATTCATGTCTTCTTCTTTGGTGCCTAATAGTAGACACCTATGTACTAATTATTGTTAATGTTTATTCCATTATTATAGTTCTTTGCATTTCATTAGATAAGAGCATAATAAGAACAAGATCACTGAGAAATACACATTCACAAGAGACACATCATTTATCCCGAGAAACCCTCTAGGGGAAGAAAACCCAAAAAAAACTTCCTTATCATAAATATATTATACAATGTTCAAGAGATAACTCAAACCAATAAAGAAAGTCCTCCCCAATAGATGTGCCACTCTTCTTCTCCTCTCTCTGGTAATTTCAGCTTGCCTCATNNNNCTTATTTATACATGAATGGCACATGTGAAGGGTCACAACTGGCAGGTTCGACCTCTCACTTTGGGTGGGTAAACCCACCTTTAATTAATTCTACGTCTTCCATAATAACTGTTGGGGCTGACTTCTTATTCTGCCCTTTGTAATTGTCCGATGACCAATCCGCAAAAGGGGATTTGGTCCTTATACAATTACTGACATGATTAATCCTCAATGGGGATTAATCCAATAACAATAATA
>SNQJ01S0144322.1:0-12548 GCA_010110895.2 Picea sitchensis
AGCCTATAGCAATGATGGGTCGTTGTTGTAATATGGCTCCACAAATCCCTTATGCAAGTTATCTCACTTTCAAATTGCCTACAAAATGTAACCCCAAAGTGAAGATGAACAATATTGAAGCTCCAATGGAAAACCCCATATGGGTTTCCCTCTTGTTTAACTAGAGTGGGTATTGCACCATCAAAACCAAACCAATCAGTGGAAGGGTTTTGCTAAACCCTAACAAAACAATGGATGCAAGAGCACAATAAAAGAGATTAATCAAATCATAATCCTAAAGTGAGAGACTACCCCTCCTTTTATTATTCCTATGAGCTTTCTAGATCTTCCCCTTTTTGACCAAATCAAACCCTTACCTTATTTCTCCTTTAATTGTTACTTAAACATTAAAAAATATTGTTTAATGCTTAAGTGATTAATAATTTAATTGAATTTAATGTCACTTAATGAATATAATATCTTCCACCCAGTGACTCTAAACAAATCCCCATGACTCCCATTTTCTCACTGACTATAGGCTATGAGAGTCATATAGGCTATTGAGTCATCCTCTGCTTCAATTAAGAGGAAGGGGACATCACATAATATAAATATAGAAACTTTTATCATCAAGTCCCATTAAATTTTGTTTTACTAAATGTCTAAAATAAAAGGAATGGATGGAGAAAGTGATAATATAAATGTAAAATTTTTGATCATAATGTCCTAATAAAAAATGTTTCACTAAATATTTAGCAATTAACTAGTCGTAAAATTATGGCATGGAGCATAATTTCTTTATTTTAGGATTTAGATGTGCTTTATTGGCAAGAAGTGAAATGATGCAAGAAAATATTTAGTGTCTTGGCAATACTACTCACCTCACAATATTTTCCATTTGTTTTGGTTTTATTTCACATATTTATTTATTTATTAATAGTGGTAGGGGTCTAGTATTTTGATCAACACACTCTCATATATTGGAGTCAAGGTTTGAAATTTGAATATATTATAGAAGACGCCTTCCTCTACTATCCTACCAAAATTTTGTAAAAATATGTTGATTTTATGTACCACAAATATGTCTTGAGCCAATTGATCTAGATTATTTTCGGCACGAAATGAGAGCAGAGATATAATAAATCAGTGTACAGAGGTATCTGAGATATCTAGTAATATAACAAAAATGTATCAGAGATGCAACCATAAACATAGAGATACAAAAATATACAATTTTCTATTAATGAGCGAAAATGTACAAAGACTGTAAAAATACAGAGTGAAAGACTCACTAGAATAGTGGAAAGTTATCTCTGAGAAGAGATGTGTCTGCTAATCACATTCGCAAGAAGATGATTTTACAATGAGGCTCCAAAATCCTTTTTTATCATAAAGAAAATCCCAAACCCTAACCCAACAACCAAAAGTTTTATGGACCCCGTTTTGGGTAGTTTGGTGTATCAACTTCTCGGGGGCGTAACTTTGGCATACGATCTCCGTTTAGGGTGCACGATAGCTCGTTGGAAAGGTATCGTCGAGGAGATTCATTTTGGGGGCTCAATTAGATCTTTTGGCTATCATTTAGAATATCGATCCCGAAAAATCTTCATTTAGGCCCTCAAAATGGCCTCAGAAGTTAAAAACTCCTAAAAATAGTAAATTACCAAAATTGTCAGAAAACTGTTTTGAGCCAATTGGAAAAGGTGGGTGGCCACCGATATCCACTTGGATCACCAAAACATAGGGATTTCCAAATTTATTCAAAAACAAGAGTTTAATATTTTGAATTGAGTGTATTCAATAATTAGAGTTATGATCAAAAAATTTCATATGATGTAGATGATTTCTTCCTCTACCTTCACTCCAAATTTAATGAAAATATAGGGAGGCCAAGGGCTATTCCTAAGCCAAACACAGAACACAACAAATTACATTCTACACTCTCTTTTTTTCAAGTTAGCTTTGACTATTCAAGACACAAAAACTTAGGTTTTATTTGGAAATAAAGAGGTTATTATTAACTATGTATTAATTAAATAATTTTTTATCTTACCCTAATAAATGAAATGGCTTGGGAACCAAACAATCATCCCCTCATAATTCAAATATTTGAGAGTTTGATACATAATAAGGGCATTTAGTTTTCCATTGATTTGGTCTTTTGTAGTTGCTAGTAGTGTTGTGTGATCTAGAGACCTATGCATAGGATTTGTGAATGAAATAAGGCTTGAGAGTATTGACCGTTGATTTCAATAAATAATTCATAATTGTGGTTGTGAGTTTCTATTATTTGAATTTGAATTGCAATTGTTGCTTGAATAATTGTTTCCACTATATGACTTTTATTTGCAGGCCATAGGTCATACATAAAGTGGTATTAGAGAAGGAAGACCCTGTGGTTGAGGACAAGTGAATCATGAGTATGTAAGACTCTTGATTGTTGTAGACAGTTTCAACAAAGAGTAAAGTGGTAGGATTTTGAGCCCATGTTATAGAGATGTGGGAAAATACAACAATAATATTGTTGTGAAAGAGAGGAAAATGACGTAGACAAAATATCGAGCGAGGAAACCTACATAAGAAATATAAAAAGATGATTAAGAAAGAAATGAGGTAGCCTACATAAGAAAAAAATAGTATTGTTCATAGTGGACATGCTTAAGACAACAACATGATAGGAAGAAAATAATTCCTCGTGAGTGGTAGATTAGGAAGAGAAATCAAAATAAGTGAGGAAGATGTTGTAGCAAAATAATTCATGTTGTAGATGATGAAGTGGTTGGATACCATTGAATTGGCTTAGCAGAGGATAAGGATCACAACCAAGGTGGTTTAGAAGAGTGATGAAGATGAAGATGAGGATGCACAACATCACCAAATGAAGATGGAGATGATAGTGTTTTCTAAAAGTGTAGATTCAAAAAGGTTGAAAGAATGGGTTTTAGAAATGCAACAATATTTTGAGTGCAATGAGATTTAAGACCACCAAAGAGTGAATATTTCTTGTGGGAGATTGATGAGCTATGCATATGATTGTTGGTTGCTACTGAAGAAAAACAAGTTGAGGAAATGGTTGAAAAACAAGCATTGTTGAAGTTTTTTGAGACAATTTTAATGTTCTAAAGAAGGAGGATGGGTAGGTTGTAAGAACCACTGAGAGGGTGCAATATGAGGCAAGCAACCCCATTGGAAAAGATTTGCAGTAGTTGACAAAGGTGGATAAATTGTAGCAAGTGATAGAGGAAATGGTGGAAATTACAATGAAAGCGAATTAGTTGAAGAAGATGGAAAAGTTGAATGAAAATGTGAGGAATTATTTATGGTTGTAGAATGTTGTGGTGTGGATTATGTAGAGGAAGCAGAAGGATGAAAAGTGAAGAAAAAGGAAAGATAAGTGGTATAAAGTGTGATTGAGAAGGAAGAAGAAAATAAATAAAAGACAAAAATATTCAATAGTTGCAAAATTATCAATGACCTTGTAAGCAAGATTCCCACATTACCAACCAAGGGAGTTTGATGCAGGAGAATCCTTGGGATTTTGTCAATCCTACACACCTAAAACTATTTTCCATTTAAAAAAAACTATTTTCAATAAATGGTAGGGGCCTAGTATTTTGATCATCATGCTCTCATATATTAGAGTCAAGGTATAAAAAATGGATATTTTATAGAGGACACATTCCTCTAATTTCCTAGCAATTTTCATAAAAAAATATTGATTTTATGCACTACGCATATGTCCTGAGCCAATGCACATGAATAACCACATTTTTACAAAAATTGGGCTTTAGGATATTGACTTATCTGCATTCAACACTTGGATTTAGGGTTTGAAATTTTTATAAATAATGTAGATAATTTATTTTTCTACATTCTCTCCAAATTTCATCAATATAGAGATTAAGGGATGCATATAAGCCAAACACAAAACATAATAGAAAACCTAGATTGCATTCCACACACTCATTTTTAAGTTATTTTTTATTATTCAAACCATGAAACCTAGTTATATTTGGAAGTTAAAGAGGTGAATATTAACTATGTATTAATTAAAGAAATGTTTAGTTTACCACAATAAAGAAAATGATTTGGGAACCAAACATTCATCTCCTCACAGTTCAAATATTTGAGTGAGAGTTTGATGTAATGTGGGCCTTTGATTCTCCATTGATTTGGTTTTATGTAGTTTCTAATATTGTTGTGTGATCTAAAGACATGCATAGACTTTGTGAATGTAATAAAATCTGATATCGGTCATTGATTTCAATGAAAAATGAAGAATTTTGATAAAAAAATATAATATTTAAATTTTATTGTGTAAATGTTTGTTTCCACATTACAAATTTGATTCGCAAGCTATAAGTCTTGAACCATAAAAATGTACTAATTTCTTTTTAAAACTTCAATAGATTATATTTTCTTAAATTTGAGATGTTTCGTTTAATAAAAACAATGGGGCGTGGACACTTTAGTTTCCCCTCGTTAGTTGATTGTCTATGAGTGGGAGTTGGTTTTTTTGGTAACATTTTCAAAGTGTCACAAGGTTGGGCGTTTATTGATAATGAACATACGTCTTTTTTATTATTTTGACATATCTTTGTATTTTGATTTTGTCTAATCTTAGTATTCTTCTTCAAATTTTATAATGAGTTTTAGATATTACGTAATATATGTTTTTGTAAAGTTTTCTTTTGAAATTTCCTAACCATTTTTTATGTTCATCAATTCTACTTTCTGCTTTTTATTTGTTATTGTTTTCTTCATTATTTTATAATGAATACATATGAATAAGTGTGAATATCTTCGAATAGAGGTTTTTTTAGGTTTTGAATATAATTGAAGAACAATTTGGGGGAGGCGGGAATCATAAATTTGAAACTTGTAATGTTATAGGCTTGGGTGACCATGGTGGAATGGTGGACACTGCTACAAGTTAGATCGACCATGGTGGAAACCGGTGGTCAAGGTTACATGAATGCTTCTCTATTTTTTTAGGTTGTTTTGTTTTTTCTGGTATTTAAGTAGCTCCTTGTAGTTTACTCTTGGTTAGGTTAAACCCTAGTTATCTTCATTAGGATAGCTTCCTAGTGATAATGGGTTTTCCCTTTTTGGGAACTGGATATGGGATCCCATGAGTGCATTATTAAATTCCTTGGTTTATTGCACAAAAGGCGGATAATATTCATTAATCTCGTATCTCTTGTTTTTCGGATCGCTCTAGCGATTGTCCTATAGCGCATTTATTTACTGTGGAACCGATAGTGGTGGAGTCTCGGTGGTAGGCAATGGATACTCAACTCCCTCCACTTGTAGAAGAAAATTTCAGCAACCTGATGGATTTGGCAGACGAAGTATTATGGATGGACGTCGGTCTATTCGAACATGTGGACTCGACTATTAAGAGTAATGCTTCATTTATCACCCCATCAAAACTTGTTCAGTGACCACCTGTATCTCATACCTCGCATAGCTCGGAGCATACTTTCTCCTTCGCTAACTGTTTGTAGACGACCTCAAGCTTACCTATTATGAATACGACAGTTTCTGGTTCTCTGAACAAAGGGACTAAGGATAAGGAAGCGCTCAGTAGCAAGCAGTTAAACTCCACTGGTAAGGTTTCTGAGAGGCAGGAATACAACCGTAGGCTATGGAAAGCGAAGAAAGGGGTTCATAAAATGGTACTTGGCTCAGACAATGGTCTAGCATAGACCTGCTCTTTGGCACTCCGTGGACTAGTCAGAAGGTTGTCATATAAATACTTGTGTAATGTATCTATTTTGGAATGGGTGGACGAAAACTGGAGAAAAGAACTAGGATACTCACCTAAGATAAGATATTTGACAAAGGGTTGGTATGGATTTATTTGCAAATCTCCTGAAGACTCAACGAGGCTTTTAGCTAAGAGATGGGTGGTGGGTAGGAGTAGTATGATGATAAAAAGATGGAGGTTGGCGTTTAATCCAGAAACATAATATTTCGAGAAGTGCCACCTATGGGTATTACTACCCGGTCTACCCCTGCATATGTGGACAGTGGCGGCCATGGAGGTGATAGGTAACTCCCTAGGTTCTTTTATCTCTTTGGATGACACTATAATGAAGGCACCCTCTAGAAATATGGGGAAGATTCTTGTGGATATAGAGTTCCACGGTGGCTTACCGGAAATTATGGATATTGATTGGAGGGGGCAAAGAATAGTTCAGAGATTGGATTATCTCGGAATACCATTCAGATGCAAGTATTGTCATGAAACGAGCCATCTGAGAAAGACCTGTAAGGGTCGAGTGGAAGAAGAAATATCTAAAAACACTGCACTACACAGGGGCTGGAGGGAAATTGATGAAGAAGTAAATTCTGTAGGTCTGGAATATGATTTCTCACAGAAGGAGTATACCCCATCCCTGGAGCAACTTGATACTTTATCTAGTTCTAATAAAGCAACCAAAAGGAATATCAACCTACTGAATGTTTATGACTCGTGCACGGAGAGAAAATCATTCTGGACTACACTTACAAGTAGTGGTCTGCTTTCTCTTAGGAACCTGGTGATAGCAGGAGATTTAAATCTTACCTTAGCGTCCGGTGAGATATGGAGAGGATCAGCTACATCGAGCAATTTAGTGGGATTTTTCAACATGCTCTTCCATGATCATAAACTTTTGGATACAAAATCTGATACATTCGTACCGACTTGGAGAAATGGATGTGCAGGTTTGGAGGCAATCACCAAGCGGTTGGATAGGTTTCTAATATCAGAGGATTTTCTTATGGAGGTCAAACTTTATAGGACTTGGGTTGAATATCCCTTTGTGTGGGATCACACTCTCATTTTATTACAACTGGAGGAATCTATAATTCATAGAGCATACCCTTTCAAATTTCATGCTCAGTGGTTATTGGAAAAAGACTTTAATGATATGGTTAAAAAGTTGTGGAAAGATCAGAAATACAGTAAGGAAGGTAACTGTCAGAGGTGATACATTTGGAAATTAAAGGAATTAAAGGTATCTACAAAAAGACGGGCAAAAGAGAAGAAGGCTCAAGACTCAGCGACACTGGTAAATCTAGAAGAAGATATAAAATTGCTATTACAAAGGACAGTGGGTGGTAACATAACTCGGGAGGTAGAATCAAACCTCATATTCCTAGAATTTGATAGAAACAAATTATTGAAAGCACAGAAAGACTTATGGAGGAGTAGGAGTCCGACTATATGGGTAAAAAGTGGAGACCAAAATAATAATTTTTCCCACCAATTTGCCACTCAAAGGAGAAATAGTAAATTTATATGGGAGATTGTTGATAATTCGAGGACTATACACAAAAAACAGAAAGATATAGCGTTTGAGGCTGTTAAATATTTCAAGAATTTCTTCAAGTCTCCTCTAGATGATATAACAGAAGAACAGGTTTGAGTGGAAAATCTCTACCCAAAAATGGTAGATAGGAATGAAGAGGAGGAATTATATAAGCCTGTCACTTTGGTAGAATTAGAAGCTATCCTAAAGTTATTCAAAAAAGGAAAGAGCCCCGGGCCCGACGGGTGGACGGTGGAGCTATATCTTCATTTCCTTGAGATTATGGGTGAATATCTTATGGAACTAGTGGAAGAGACCCATTTATCTGGGTGCATCTTAGGTAGTATCAACACTACGTTCATTGCACTAATTCCCAAAAGTAATAAGCCGCAACAGTTCGGGGATTTACAACCTATTTCATTGTGTAATGTGGTATATAAGGTGATATCAAAGGTGATAACGAATAAGATTAAACCAATATTATCAAAATTTCTATTAGAGGAACAATTGGGGTTCTTGGGAGGGCACCAGATACAAGACGCAATTAGCACAACACATGAGTGCATCCACAGTATCAAGAAGAAAAATAAAACAGCCCTTATATTAAAGCTAGACTTACAAAAGGATTATGATTGGATCAGTTGGGACTATCTCAGAATGGTACTTATTCAAGTTGGTTTTGGTACTCATATGACCAATTGGATCCTGGCTTGTGTAGACTCGGCATCATTTGCAATTTTAGTTAATGGCGAAGCAACATATTTTTTTAAAAGTGGTCGAGGATTGCGTCAGGGGTTCCCGCTATCCCCATTATTATTTATAATGGTTATGGAGAGTTTGAGTCTATTGTTAAAAATAAGTTAGAGACAAGGAATCATAAGTGGTATCAAAGTAGCCAGATTTACTAAAATTTTACACATATTATTCGTCGATGATAACCTGCTTCTGACAAAAGCATCAATCCAGGAATGGAAGGAAATGGAGAGAATTATTCACTTATTCTGTTCAGTCTCGGGTTTACGGGTGAATCTCACAAAATCGACGGTACACTTCTTAGGGCTGGAAGAATCAGACATATCAGTTTTCAAAAATATGTTGCCTTACAACTTTTCTGGTTTATTGGTTTGTTTCAAGTATTTGGGATATTATTTGAAGTCAGGGGCTCAAAAAGCAATCGATTGGAGATGGCTTTTAACAAAAGTGGAGAAGAAAATCCATCACTGGAGTTATAGATGGCTTTCCTTGGGGGGTAGATATATTTTGTGCAAATCAGTATTGGAAAGTCAACCTATCTACTGGTTATCTCTAGTAGCGATCCCTATTTCTATTCTTCATAAGTTAAGGAGCATACTCTATAACTTTCTGTGGAGTGGAAACATAGAAAAAAAAAACTACCATCTATGCAGGTGGGAGCTATTAGCTCGGCTAAAGAAAAGGGGTGGTTGGGGTTTACACAATATCTTTTCCTTTGGTAAGGCTTTGGTGACCTCGACATTATGGAGAGTTATTTCAAAACCAGGTATTTGGCATAGAGTTTTAAAAGGTAAATATTTTCCCCACAGTACTGTGAGTAATTGGCTGAGGTCGACAACTTTCCACTACCCATCGACATCCAGGATATGGTCCAGTCTTATAAAGTCGGTGCATCTCATCACAAACTGGATCAGTTGGAAACCTGGATCGAGACTTGAAGTGTCTTTGGCTAGGGACAACATTATGGGTCTTGAACCCTCCTCGTTTCTATCCTCTAATATTATAGAAGCGCTCAAATTGAAGAATATCTCATTATTAGCATAGTTATGGTATCAACAGGGTCAGAACACCTTCTTATCAAATTGGAAAGATAGTGGTGAGTTGGGCTTAATAGGGGAGAATTCTAATGAATGGCAACAGTTCCAATGGGAATTGCAGGTAGTTGGAGTGATACTCACAAAGAATGAAGATAAACTGATCTGGACAAGGGGGGATTCATCTGGTGTTATCACGATAAAGAATATTTATGAGGCAATACATACAACACAAAATCTCCCATTGGTCACCGACTGGAAGATTCAAATGTGGAAATGGGATATTCCACAAAAGATTAAACTTTTTCTATGGCAGGCTGTTTATAACAAGATAGCGACTTGGGAAAATCTCCTGCATAGGGGTTGCATTGGACCGGGAAGGTGTATTTTCTGTAAAAAGGAGATGGAGGATAGCACACATCTGTTTATATTCTATTCATTTACAAGGGCAGTATGGGAAAATATAAAGAGGCATACAAAAATTGCACATCACTGGAATGGGAATAACCTATGTGAGTGTATTACACTTTCGATTGAGGCAAAAACAGGTTCACCCAGTCTTGCGACATACACTTGTTGGAACATCTAGCTAGCGAGAAATGAAGCCATTTTCGATGGAAAGGAACCATCAGTCACAATGGTTGTTATTAAATCTCTGTGCAACTATCATAAGCTAGTAATAAAGCATAAAAAGATTCATCCCTGTTCCTTCTTGAACACCGATTCAATTGAGCACCCAGTTGCTTTTTTTGACAGAGTGGTCCAGGGGGATGGAAGATGTTGTGGAGCTGGAGAGATTATAAAATTATCTGCATCAATGACATACAAGTGGTTTGTGAACTGTGGAAAGGGTACAAACATGAAGGCATAATTAATGGGAGCCTGGGCAACTTTACAATTAACAAAGTTTCTTGACATTGAAAAGCTACAGGTATTTGGTGATTCCTCTGTTATTATCAACTGGTTAAATAAAAAAGGAAACCTTCGAGTTAGCGCATTGGAAGGATGGAAAAGGAGAATCATCATATTGAAGGAAAATTTTGTTGATATAAACTTCTATCATATTTTTCGTGACTTCAACAGAGTCGCAGATGATCAATCTAAAAGAGCACTAAGAGAACCAGAAGGAAATATAGTGCTTCATAAGTGGATAGACGGAAAAGAGATTACTAAAAACATCATCAAAATATATTGATGGAGGTTTCCTATCCTGATATCTTTTTGATCCACTTTTTTGATGAATATCTAGCAGAGTTTTAGTTTAGTTATTGGCACAATCTCTCTACTGGAACTTAGGGAAGAATAATATGAGCTTTTATTGAGTTCTGATATGGACAACCTCTTTATTGTCAGTTCTTGAGATTGATATCCCGTCACTTGGAAAGTATTTGGGATTGTAATGTTGCATTCAATTATTGTTCTTAGTTTTGGACTATTTTAAATAGTGACTGGTGGAGCGAATGTATAAAATTATATACTTTAATATAATTGTGTTAATTTTCTTTTTGGAAAAAAATGTGAATGTCTTCATTCTAATATATAGAATGACATGAATTAAAATTATTAAAGACAAATTGTTTAAGATTAAAAGTTGTTGTAGATTTTTTTTTTATTGTTTTTGATAAATATATAAAAAGAAAGTTAGTTGATGGAAAGCTTAAGTGTATATTTTTTTTTTTATAGTGGTTATGTTTCTTTTAATAACATACTCTTATTAATAGGAAGTAATATTATATATCCTTTATTCCAAAAATAATGGAATTTCATATACCTATAACTTTTAAATTATATTTTTGTTTTTTTAAATAAAAGTAGATTCTTATTTTTTGTTTTTGTTTTTTTTAAATAAAAGTAGATCCTTATATTAATGACATATGTATGTTGTACAATGACAAGTGTGAACCTCCTATTCTGCCACAGATGGGAAACCAGAATATGTGGCTCTTAGATGTTCTGAGATTGACACATCATCCTGTATGCTAGAGTTGTTTGAACAAACATGCCTACACAAAATTCTGCAACCTATCTGTGTAAAAAAAAAGAGTGTACAGTATTCAGCTGGTCTCTAGGACCAACTATTAATAGAGCTGCTATTAACAAAACTACATAAACCGTATATGAAAAAATTGTATGTTCTTCTATCCTGTTGTTGTGGTAAACTAAGCCATTAATCCTGCAACTGGAATTGACAAAGAACCATATCTTGGAGACTTCACTCCATTGCCTAGCCTAGTTGTCCATGAATTTTGTAGACCGGGGTGAATCGTTGGCTGCATGTAGGGCATCTGACGTGTGCAGGAGCATCTCCTAGTGCATCGAACAAGATGTCCATCCTTTGGCCAGGGATGCTCTGAGAGTGCCTTTGATCATCCTATTTCTGTCTGATTTCAAAGAGGAGTTGAAGGTGCTCCTTCGTAAGGCGGTTTGTGAATTGTTGAGACTGCTCCTCCTCCTCTTCCTTGCCATCTACCTTTGTGGTGATCTCATTGGTTGCCGTTGCATTTTCCTCCACTTGTCAGCTTGGGGGGATTTCCTCCCCCACCATATAGCTTCCATCGTCGTAGTAGAGGTCCGATGGATTGACAATTGGAGGGGGCAAGAGATTGGTGGCCAGAGGAGGGCACACGCACGAAGGTGGCGTCTCCTTTTTAACCAAGCTCAAGCCATGGAGCAAAAGAGGGGTGGACGGAGGGATGTGTGCACAAGAGGAGGATGCTTCCTCCTTTACTTAGCTAACGTCATGGAGCTAAAGAGGAGCAGACTGAGGAGCCTCCTGCGACCTTTGGTTGGTGTGTCGAGGGCTTGCGAAATGGGCAATAAGAGCCAGTTGGGAGGGGGAGAGCCTATTACGACGGGAGAGAGTGCTGTAATAACAAGCACCCCTCTTGGATTTCCCTCTTTCCCTGGGCATGATGGGGAGAGTATGGAGGTGAAGGGCTATGGGAATGGAGGCTGAGAGAGGGTGCATGGAAGAGCGGGAGAAGGTGGAGGTGTTGAGAAGGAGCTTGTGGGGACTGAGCGATTATGTCGAGTGGAGGGTATCAGAGCTCGGGTAGGTGACACTGGTGCTCAAGAAAATAACACAGAGAGCAACAATGCTAGAACTCTTAGGAGAGCCGAAGAGCAGGAAAGGAGGAATGCATTAGGGCAGATGAAGAATGGAGGAATACACCAGGGCAAAAGCCCATTTATTATTTCCCATCCTTGAGTTGACAACCCTTCTTGCCATTGACTCTGAGTTGACAACCAGCCTAGTCCTGGTACGCCTGGTCTGGCTTGCTCGCATGACCATTAACCCAGCCACTCTAGACATGCGCACTACCATAACTCTCATCATGGTGTGAGCCATGGGGAAGTTAATGTCTGTGGGTTGACGACTGGGGTTAATAACTTCCCTGGCCGCCCGGTTCCAAGTGTCCTCGAACTTTGTCTAGGTGGCACCCCATCCGGGGGGAAAATTAAAATATTATTAATAAAATTAAAA
>SNQJ01S0144322.1:15290-36876 GCA_010110895.2 Picea sitchensis
CTTCTTAAAAAAACAACATTCATGAATACATTTGAATATCTTCTTCCTAATTTTCTTAAGACATTGCAGAGACTCTAAACTTTCATGAAGACAATGTTCTTTTTTATTAAGATATTGCTATTTGAGAATATTTATTTTGTAAGAATTTAGGATTTATCCTGTATACCATTTTAGGGAATTACTCATGAGTTTTCTTAAAGATATGTTACTTAAAAAAATATAATATTTATAATAAACAATAACCATATTTTTATCAAAGTTTGAATTTTATGGATCATTAATATTATTTTACTTTATTAATGAATTAAACACTTATTTATAATTGATGATGATGAAGAAGATGATTAACATCCACTAAAACATAATTAAATAATTGATAAAACATTTATATTATAAATAAAATATTATTATACAGTTTGAGTGGGCCTAATGGTTAAAAACATGTGTTTTTTCCTAAGAGATCAGAAGTTTAAATTCAGAAGAGGTAGGTTATGTATACCTCTTTAGATTTTACCAATCAAATAGATGAGAGAAGGGATCCCTTATCTCATTCACCAATTTAATGTGAGTTGCTGTGACCTTAAAAAAAATTAAATTATACTTTAATATTAAATATTATTATTAAAAAATATTTATTGTATAAAATTTATTTCAAATTTTTACTAATTAAAATACATGAAAAAATGTTAACAAATTTTAAATTTTATTAAAAATAATGTTATCCCAGTTCGCCATTTTGGAAATAATTCATACACTTATTCATAATTAAATGAATACTTTAAAATAATTCATAACTAGTTTTGTAAATAACCATATAGAGGATTCACTAAATTATATGGAAGATTTATCATTAAAAATAATCATATTTTTAACATAATCTGAATTTTATTAAAAGCTAACATTATCCCCACTTTTCCACTTTGGGAATAATTCAAACACTTATTCATAATTAAATGAATACTTTAAATAATTCATAACTAATTTTGAAAGTGATAATCAAGTTGATTCACTAAGTTTTAGATTTTTCTTTTTTCAAAGGCTTTATGCTAGGTGAGGTTATCAGAATTAGTTGTTTATAGTTTTATATATTTAAGACATGATTTATATGTTTATAAGTATTGTATTATGCTAAATAAATGGATTTAATGGTTAAAAACATATATTTTCTTTTAAAGAATTATAGATTCAAATCCCAAAAAAACATATATTTTTTCCTAAAAAATTATAAATTCAAATCCTAAAAAAAATATTAAAATATATATATATATATTTTTTATGATTTTTTACTTTTTTTTTTATTTGATTATAAATATTATTTTTCTAAATTATATAATATTATTTTCTCAAATTCAAAATAATTTATTTTTTTATTTTTATTTTTATTTTTATTAAATAGTAACAACTATATTTTTCTAGCGGTAAAAAGTATGGGATCATCACTCTTGATTCCAAAATAAATCAAGTAATAAGTTTTACTTGGGATTATGTGAAGCCACCAACAATCAAGACAATCAAGTATAGGCATTGCCGTTGAATCCATTTAATATATCCACTTTCTGAGATCCTATAACACATATGTGAATCTAGAAGCAAATGAAGCACTTATTATTAAAAATGAGAGTGATAAGATTAAGGGGATGATCTATATCAATCCCACCTCAAGAAATATAGTTTAACCACATTTGCAAGGTTGATGGAATTTCAATTTAGAGGCAAATGGTGACGGTCAAGGGTGGGGTGGTGAATAGATGACATTAAATCCCCTTGGATTCTATGTACTCCCACACATTTCTTCTCTAGTGATATCATTCATTAAGATTGAGGGGATGGGACAACAATCTGCATGTGGTTTTATGTGTCTTTCAACTTGGAAAATTAAAATTATCCTAGTTTTTGGTCTCTTTCTCTATATTGAAAGAGAGTCGTCAAGATCGGGTGATAATTTATGTTGTAGCATGTGGATATTGGTTTTTAACCAGTTTGGAATTTGACTTGTGTGCATACTTTAAACATTGGCTTGAAGGTTTTATCTTGGAAAGATGTAATGGTTGACACCCATGGTTATTTAGAAAAATGTGTAATATATGAAAATACAACTTTGCGTAGAGGGATAAGAAGATGTGAGCATCTTGTAATGTGTTATATTATAACATATTAAAGGGATAAGAAGATGTGAGCATCTTGTAATGTGTTATATTATAACACATTACATTGATGTGAGCATCAAGTGGGTGAAGTTCAGGATTGTTTATTTCTTTATGTTTGAAAATGGGAGGGATGGAGAAATATTGGGAGAATATATTTTTAGTGGAGTCTTGGGTTATGCATAGGCATATAATTGGTTCAAAAATGTAGATAGAAGATCTCATAAATAAGGAAATACAATATGGAATTTTCATGGAAAATAATAATAAAAGGTTTGAAGAATTATAAGAGAAAGTGGGTCTGCAGTAAGAGAGGATTGTAAAGCTAGAAAGCGAGGAGTGACTTGTTGTTAGGACTCCCTAGTTTGCGGCTGCCCCTCCTAAATTTTTTTTTTTGGCTCATTCAAGATTTCTCTAATGATGGCAATAGAGGAAGACATAGTGCAACATGAACTAGCCTTGAATAAGGAAAAGGTACAAATTATTTAGTCAACTATGATTAGGAATACCTTAGTGGAGATGTTTTCTTTTAAAATATGAAATATGTAATGTTATGCAAAATTGTATTTTTGTTAAAATATTTCATTCAACAATATACGAGTTGAATAGATAATGTTAGACTTAGGAGATCAAGTCTAGTACAACCAATAGGAAGTAGTTTTGAATTTTTGAGATCTTTTGAAGTACTTAAGATAGACTATTTTTATATATTTTGTATCATTTTGTTGGAGGGTTTGACTCTAGCGAATTTTAAATACAAAGCTACACATTTTTATTAAAAAAAAATTGTCTTTTTCTATGTGTTAAATAATTAGAAGCTACCCACTCAAAAATTAAATGGAGGCCTTAGTTCAAGATAATTGTTATGCAAAATCTAGCATTAGAATTAATTGAGAAGTTAGAGAACCAACCTAAATAAGTATTGGGAAGTATGATCTCCCACAATATAATCGTCACTAAAGGCCAAGGGGAAACACAAAGGAAATAAAGGAAACTAATGTTGGTAACTTGGTTGTTATTGATGTCAACATAAGTGGTTTTCATTGATGTCAACATATATGATGGGTGCATTTGGAGAAGTCTACAATAAGCCGCAGAGGTGTGGTCATGAAGCCCGAAGTTGTTTGAGGAATAAGGACATGAAGGACAGTGTAAATGCATGTAACACACTTATAGATGGACAATCTTCATCAGTTCGTTTTCATTGGTAGGTAGTATGAGGTTGAGGAGTTACGAGGTCATGAAGTTGGAAGCCTCGAAGAATGGTTAAGAAGCCCCTAAACAATTACAAGTCATTAATTAAAAGGTAAAGTTGTTGTAACAAGAAAGCACTGGTTTCCCCTAAAGTTAAGGAAATAAGTTACTTTGAAAAAGTATAAATAAACTTCAAGAAGTATTTCATAAGTACAATTATACATACAAGTTTATTGAATATCTTCTATGTGAGAAAGTGATCTATTGGTGAGTCTACGGTAGAAAGTCTGAGGCAGGGAAGGAAGTGCGAAGGTGAACGTCTCAGAGTTGCAGAGGAGCAAGGGTTTCTAAGCAACCCTAGTTTGGCTGACCCCCACGGGTCATCTACTGGTGTCCTGCGAGGCACCTCCATAGGTGAGTTAGTGCTCGTCATGCAAGGCCCTGCATGAGGACAATCTTCATGCAACGAGGATAAGGAAGATATTATGAGGAATGATGCTTGTACTAGGTTGTTAATGTCCAGAAAGGTATGTCTATATGAGATTTGATACAACAGGGTGACTATAAGTTTAAAGGTATGTATATATGCATGTTTTGAGGGTTACATGTTGGTGAAGTTATGGTGCATGCTTGAGGCATGGGTATCTTGTTGAGAAATTGGTACATGCTTTAGGCACATCATATGTGCATGGTGTGAGGCATTTTTTTGGTACATGTATGAGGTACATTTCTTAGTGATATTGATGCATGTTTGAGGCACTTCTTGATGAGGTTATGGCACACGTTTGAGGTACATGCATTGGATGTTGTGGTACATGTTTGAGGCATGTCTTGATGATGTTGGTACATGTTGAGAAACATCTTGGTGACATCATGGCACATTGATTAGAAGCATATCTTGGTATCTGGTTTGATATATGTCATGGTGATGTTATCACATGCTTGAGGCACTTCAATGATGATATCTTATTGTATATGTTGTATGACATGATTGGGACATATCATGAGTGATATGGTATATGGATGAGGAACATCTCATAGTACATGGTTTATGGTATATCTTGGTACATGCATGATATAGTACAGGTTGTGGTACATGGTTGATGTACATGGTATGGTACATATTTTGGTACGTGGTTGATGTACATGGTATGGTACAGGTTCTGGTACATGATTGATGTACATGGTATGGTGATGGTTTTAATATCCATGTGAGTGGATCTAGTTATAGTTGGTTGATGATGGTATATCACTGAAAATGACAGTGGTGATGATGGTGATGGTGACAGGGACAATGACAGATTAAATGACTGGTTGATCATCAGTTTCAGGTTGATGTGATAGTGACAGTTATAGATTGATGAGACAATGACAGTATCAATGGTAGTGACAGGTTGAGTCTACACTTATATTTCAGGGAGGCGGGACAGGGAAAGGAAAGGAGGTTGTAGCCTCCTTTCGGTTGGTGCTGGAGAACACAGGGAGTTGGAGATTCCTTCAGATTGGAGCCTGTAAATCAGGGGGTCGTAGCCTCCTTTTGGTTGGAGCCATAAAACACAGGGATTTGGACCTTCCTTCAGGTTGGAGCCTGTAAACTATGGGGTTGGAGCCTCCTTCCAATTGTAGCTAAGAATTTAGGGAGTTGTAGCTTCCTTCAGGTTGGATCCTATAAATAGGGGGTTGGATCCTCCTTTCAGTTGGTGTTGGAGAATTGGGAAGTTTGTGCTTTCTATGAATGTATTCTTGATATATATAAGAAATCATTCTGTGGTTTTCTCCCATTTGGTTTTCCACGTAATTTCTGGTATATTGTATATCTATGGTCATTTATTATGTATTGATGAATGATGTTGTTTATGTTGAAATGATATACTGAATGCATAGGTGATAAACTATTGAATATTGTTGATAAAGTTGAAGTGTATATATATATATATATAGATTGAAAGTGGTAAAAAGTGTTCATACTGTTTCACCCCCCCTCTTAGTATTTCAACAACTAACATATTAAATACTGGGGTATCATGTTTAATTAATGAGAATGATTGAATATTTCTCTCTCCATATCTATGGTGTACATGCTTATGAGTGTGGAGTATGCCATTTTCATATGAATTCCATGCTCATGGATTGCCGATCCATTGACGTGAATATTTTTAGATCTTAATTTGTTTCCTCTATTATTTTCTATTTCACTTCACTTATGCCAATCCTTGTCCTCGGTTAGGTTATACACACAATGAAAGAAGCCTTAGTTCCCTTCCTTACTTGTGACATTGTGTGACCTTTAGTTCATTCAAGTGGGAATTAAGTAATGTTGGGAGGAGATTGTTGTAACAACTTATTTTTAACTCTTAGATTATGCTATATTAAAATCATGCATTTTCTTAATGACATAGTTAATTAAATGGGTATCAATCCAAGAGGGATAAGTTGTAACAACCCCATAATGTAAAACATAATTTTATTTATACATGTTCTTAATATGAAACCCAAGGAAATATCCCAACTAGAACATTGTGGTCGTATTAAACATAGATAATGGCTTATGTTTAATTTATGCATTTCTAGTCACCATGACATATTGTCTCCCTGTTCCTGATAAAATTAATATAAAATATAATAAAATTCCATCAAAAAGGTTTCTAGAGAGAAATAAAGGGGCTATAAGTCCATGTGAGGAGAATAGGAAACTGGGTCCTTGGGAAGAGTAACCCAATAAATAATGTTTCCCCATCTCCTTTAGAAAAGTACCACCCTTTTCCTCATACTTTATTAAATGTTCCCTCATCTACTTGATTTGAGCTATCCTTTTGATATCCACCATGCTCCCTACAATGGCATGTATGTATCTTGAATTGGGAAATATATAACGTGTGATTTTTGGGGGAATATTATTTTTCCCCATCATTTCCCCATTCTTCTGGAGGTTGGAAGGATTAACCCTTATTCTCTTCCATGGTTGTTATTTTCTATAACCAACATAAGGAAATAATTAGTTTGAGTGATTGGGGAGTATGCAAAAAACTAGAGGGGTTGTTACCAATAAGAGAAGGCATGGGTTCATTTTGAAGGGAGAAACCAAGGTTGTAGAGTGAGACATGAGTTTGGGTAGATTGAGAAAATATTTCCCAATTGTTGATTATGATTTTTGACTATTGTCAGCCAGTTCAATTAATTGAACTCTGCTACATTAAATTATCAACCTGGGGATTGTAAACTGATGAAGTGAAATGCAAAGTATACGCAAAACTTAAGTTCCAATCTATCCCTAAATGAATACTATGCAAAAAGGAAACTGTTCACCGCTGAATTAGCTGCAGAAACCGAGTGACTATTCTGTTCATCTACATAAAATAAGGGATTATTCTGTTCAGCTACATAAAATGGGGGACTATTTTGTTCAGCTACAAAAAACAAGGTATGCAAAATAATACGCATAAAATAAATTATCTAAACACATGAAAGATTATAATTACCAGATACTGACAATAGACTAAATTGTTAATCACAGTATTGCAATTACTGGATTCGAAAGAACAATCACATATTCAATTATTACTCTCAGTATATTAGTCTGTCATGTGCAATAATACATAAATGAATTAATTGCAGAAAGTGAAAGAGTATAGAATATAAACCACACCACTGAATAATGAAAACAATACCAACATAAAGAAAACTAAGCAACACACTCCTCCTCATGGGGGGCCTCCTAGCTCGGTGAGCGTTGCTGAAGAAAAAACTATAAAATTGAATTTATAAGACTAAGCCACATAATTCACGCGATCAATGGTAACCAGAGCTTTGTATTAATCTCCAATTAGTAATCCATAAGTACAACCATTTGATATCATCTCCCTTCTATCTATGAAGGTTCTCATAGTTGATATTTATACATATAGTTCCTCCTTCACAAAAGGAAAGGAGTTACAACAAGACGAGGCTAGATCTTAGATAGGTGGATCTACAACCAACCCAATCTAGGATTAAGGAAAAGGGTTTATTGAATTGGTTGAATATATTAACAAAATTATGACTAACAATATCCCTGCCTTCAATATTCGTTCATAGAATTCGATGGTCAAATGATGGAGGAGATATCAAAATTCTATAAATCCCTAAATAACAGTTGGAGGACTGTTTGGAAATATCTTTATTTCACCCCTTGTTTCACTATTTTTTAGGGTTTTCCTCATCATTCACCGAAATGATCCCATTCCTTAAAAAACCCATGTTCTGGATTCTCTATATTCATCTTCATATGATGGAAAATGAAGTGGAAAAACTGTGTCTGTAAACTCACCTACAGGAAATTATGGACATTGTCATTATAATTCGTCTTGAAGATCCACCCATATTTTTCTGGTCATATAATTTTTTAGAGATCAGATCACGCATCATTCGATTTATCAGATTCTACAAAAAATCCATATTTTGGATTTTCCCAATTCATCTTTATCTGTTCAGAAATAACGCACAAAGATCGTCTTTAAAAATAGGTCACTATAGGAAATTTAGAAGCAAATCTTTATGTGCTGACCTAAACTTTGACTTAGCTCCTTTGCTGAAGTGGATGAATCTCGACCTTGGATGATAGATGGATGAGCTTAAGGAATCAATTTGGCATATTCTCCAAGTCGTGATTTTAACTTGGAGTGTGCACAACCAATTGGAACTACAATTCTACTACCAAATTTTTTTTAGCAGCTATAGAAACATATTTTAGTTGCTATCGAATCTATGATCTTGTAATGACTTATAAAATCAATAAAAAATTAAACTATTTTTCATAAGGATGAATAGAAATGTAATCAAGAATGAACAATTTACCTTAAGTGTTCTTCAATGCACTAATTTTGTAGCTAAGCAATATAATCATGGAAAAAAGGTAGAATAGGATGTGAACTGGATAACAAATATAGGTTATGGAGGAAAGTTAACGATATGAAAGTGACAAAAATAAATTTGTTTTGAGATCCCAACATCTCCACCACACAGAAGGTGTTGCATGTCCTCATGCAACGAAATATCTTATCCCTTCAAAACTTAAAAATTCAAAAATTTGTGTTTTATTCATGCTCTGTCACACATGCTCCGAGGCTTCCAGTAATTCTTCCACCCCCAATGAAGATGCATGTTACTTCCACTCTAATACTTTTATTTCAACTTTCAATCTTTGAGTATGAAGCATTTCTTGATAACTTTTCCTTACCAACATTTCTACCTTTTGTTTTGAAGTTGCATGACTTGAATTCCCGACCCTCTGTTTGAATTCTTCTTTGGCGCCTCAAACTTTGAATCTTCCTTCTTTTATGTCTCAGGTTTCGAGTTTTATATTTTGGGAATCTCGTTGGATGATTCCTTCTCCTTTTTCTTAATACTTCTTCGGTCTAATTTCTTTCTTTGGCAAGATACAAAATCTACCCATGTATCCTCATGTTCCTTCCGCTTAGCTTCAACTAAAATATTGACCAACCCATAATGAAATAAACTCTGCTCCATATTCCTAGGGTTTTGTTGAATACTCAACACCTTTTTCTTCAAACTATGTAGCATGTAAAATGGCATATTAAATTCGTATCCTTTTAAAAAATTCATCAACAAGAGGAAATGATGATAAAAAAAAAACAATCCATGCCTTTATTCCAGTTTACTGCTTTTGTTGGATCGATGAGAAACTCTTTCCACACTTTTCCATTTATCCTCTAGTTTTTAAACAACTTTTCACCCTCTTGTGGTAATTATGTAGTTTGAACTATGAAATCCTATGAAATCTCCATTTCAAGGTTGCCTATTTGAACTTTCTTTCCATCGAATGAATTTGCAAAAATTCTCTTCACCTGCTCATTATACCCATGGAATTTCTTTAAGAATGGAAACCACCCTAATTTCCTAAAACACTTAATGCATTTTAGGTATGATTCAAATAGTTCAATGGTTGTCGGTTTATACCTCACTATAGGTCTCATTTTGTAGTGTCGAAGGAAACTTGGGTCTCAAAATCACTCTTGTCACAAGGGTAATGGAAATTTTGGGTTTCAAAGTTACTCTTGTCACTGGGATAATGGTAATTATTTCCTGTAGATTTTGAATGGGAGAAGGATTTGGGAGATGGTTTAGTAATGATGATGATCGAATGATAATAGTCATGCCACAATCTATGCCATCATTGGAGGTTATGGTAGTGTTCTGAATGGATCACGCCCTTGGAATTATCGAGTTATTTTTTTCAAATGATGCATGTCGAAAAAAAGATTTTCAACATGTCTTTAATCATTATTTTGAATGGATTTCAAAAGAATGGATTTATTCGTATTTTTTTTTTATGGATGTAAAATGGAAAGATTGACACATGAAAAGGAAAATATGGTAGAAAAGTAGCATAGAAAAACAAAACCAGTAACTATTGAATGCAAAACTTGTTTAGTTCCTTTTTCACAATTTAGAATTCCAAATGCAAAATGATTTAAAGAGTCATTACCTTTTGAGTGGTTTACATGTAACAAAAAACTGGTTTCTTTGGAAGCTAGAGATGGAATTGGTATCAATTTTGATTTTATTGTTGTAGTCGCTTATGCTTCTATGAAATTATTGATAACCAAAAATGTTGATACTAAATCTGAAGTTGTTCTGAAGAAATGATGATGATGGGAATAATGAATTTGTTTCTTTGAGGTTTCCATAATATTGTTGCAGGCTAATAAGAATTTTATTGCTGCAAGAACTCTAGAATTGCTGAAAATTATTGAACTAATGAAGATTGTAGATGAAGATGTTGATGAAAAATGATGATAAATATCTAAAGATGATGAATCTGAAAATAATTCTAATGAAGAGGGCTCCTACTAAAATCTCTATATTTGAATTTCATGCTCATAAATTTGTGCAAATTCAGAAAATGTTAGAAATCATGGTTGATAGGTGAATGGCCATATGGTACTGATTTGAAACCATCTCCAAGCCATGATCTAGTCTTGTGATGCATGAAACCATACAAAAATTCAAATCTGCTACAAAAGATGGTTGTAACTGTTTACAAAAATTATGATAATTTTCATTAAATCAATTTTAAAACATGCATGTGCATCCCTTATCATGCATTTTCTCAAAAAAATTTCCTCATATTACTCAATTTATCATATTCTCCTCAAAACCCATATCTCATAATTTTCTAACTCATCCTAAACTTCTTGCAAATGTTGTGCAAAGATCGTCCTTGAGGATAGTCTGATACAGGTTCTGTAGCTACAACACTTTACAAGGGAGTTTCAGTAGCTACAGAAAGTCTAAAAAAAATGCAGAATTTCTCTAAAACATCTTCAGTGAGTTATGATCTTATGCAACTATCTTTTGTAAAATTTGTTTGAAAGAAGCCTTGATGCTGAGGAAAAAATCAAACACTGAAATGATTGAAATTATTTTATTCCATTTTACCTCTCTGCTATCATGATTAGGAGAAGATGAGTACCAGGTGTTTGGACGGTTGGTCCAAAAAAAGTATGCTGAGGACTATCTAAAGGAGATCTAGATAGAGTGAAGTCCACCTGCATCTCGAACCATAAAAGGACATTGATAACTCAATTTTCTCTCTCCCCCACACCTTCCTCATGCATCCTTCTGAGATATGATATTTGATCACTTGTTGCCAGAAGAATGAAGAGGCTATTGCGTGAAGGAGTTCTATACTGTGAGAAATCTAATACATGCAATAAATTTCTAAAACTAAAGATCTGGAGTTTTAATTTTAAATCAGAAACTCTACTTTGTTGATCATCCATATCAAATGAGAAATACCACTGGAACCAAAATAACAACCATGAATAAGGAACCAAAAAATCTGCTACTGGGAAAGATATTACAACAAGAATGAAATTCCATTTTTATTTGCAAGATGTAGAAAAGGTTGCAACTGTTGATATCATTAAGCCATATTAGTATTCATCAAAACATGAATATGTGGTACAATTCTTACCATGCGAATGGATGTGATGGAGTTGAGCATGGAAATAAATCATTGGATTAATGACCATTAATGTATGGCATTAACCAATGGAAGATAACTCACCATTGATGTCAATGAGCATCAATGTACCCTTAATGCATCCTGTCAAGAACAAGTGAAAGTGTTGGCGTCGAGTAACCTGCGGGATCTGATAGTCAGGAGGCATTAATGCATCCTCATTTCTATTAGTGAGGAAACCTGTCATTGAGGCATACAAGTTCCAAGGAATTACAAATATTTCTTGATCTTGATCCCAAATAGAGTGTTGAAATCAATGGGACAAGACCTACTGTAAGGAAGGCCTTAAGGAATCCCACATCATCCAATACAAACATAGAGCAATATTGATTTGAAGAATTAAAATATAATATTGAACCAACATACATAACTTATTGAGAATTTTTCCCACCAGTTGCTTGGTTTTCAAGCAAAACTCATGTTTAGTTGCACCAGTAAACTGGTTTTCACAACTGGACTTATTTTTATCTTTACTATTTTGTTTATTCATTTATTCTTCTACCCTGTCTTACTTGCTTGAAAAAGAAAATCTCTTTCAAGTAGAGGAATAATTCCAATGGAGCCATGTGTGTAACAAGATTACAAATAAACTCATATTTAGGTTTGAAACATATACTTTGATACATACCAGAATATGAGAAACCAACTGCGTTGATTGATATGATGTCAATAATTGCTGAAGAATGAAGGAATTTTATGAATCGATAGGTCCCTGGAACCATAATTCAATGTAATCATGATGCCCCTAGTCCACTTGTTCATTACCACCTCTTTGTATGTCGTCCTTTGTCATGCCTATTGATCTTCTTCTATTTGTTGATTGGTCTCTTCAATCCATAAAGGATTTGATGATAGGCATGGTAGATATTCCTCGATCTCTGGTTCTAATGTTCTCTCTCCATCAGATGTTTTCCATGGTTGTTTGAACTCTTCTATGTATTCTTCTTGATGTTGCTCAAGGAATGTTTGGTCTTCTATCACTTCCCGGAGTGTCGATATGTTCATGATTGTAGTCAATATTTGCTCCTCCTGAGATGCAAAGATGTTTACAACTGTTGCAAGGATTTGAGAGATCTTTTGGAGTATCATTTACTCCTTTGCTCAACAAACCATTGAACATGCTTGAATTATTCTTACTGGTTGATAGTCCCTGTATTGCACATGGATCAATGCATGGGATTTCTTACAGTACCCAAAATAATTGAAACTTTGATTTTAATAATCCTACTGAAGAAATGAAATGAAATCTATTGCAAAAATTAAACACACCACACTTCATGTACTCAAGCTCCTCATGCTACTAAGATCCTACTATCACTAAGTTATCATTTGACATGAGCTAGTCTTTACATGCATTCTACCTATATGCATTTAAATGATAAAAAGGAAAAAACTAGTGCCTTTTTTCACTTCACCGATAACGATTCTAAAAATGTCAGTAAGTTCAATTAGTTGAACTATGCTACATTAAATTATCAACCTAGGGATCATAAACTGATGAAGTGAAATGCAAAGTATACGCAGGCCTTAGCTTCCAATCTATCCCTAAATGACTACTATGCAAAAAGGAAACTCTTCACTACCTAATTAGTTGTTGAAACCAAGTGACTAATCTGTTCAGCTACAAAAAACATGGGATTGTTTTATTCATCTATAGAAAACATGGGACTTTTTTGTTTAGCTACAGAAAATAGGTTATGCAAAACACTATGCAGAAAATAACTTATCTAAACATAAGAAAGATTATAATTACTTGAGACTAACAATCTACTGAATTGTTAATCACAATATTGCAATTACTCGATTCGAAAGAACAATCACATATTCAATTATTACTCTCTGTATATTATTCTATCATGTGAAATAATACATAAATGAATTAATTGTAGAAAGTGAAAGAGAAGAAAATATAAACCACACAACTTAATAATGAAAACAATACCAACAAAAAGAAAACTAAGCAACACAATCCTCCTCAGGGGCCCTCCTGGCTTGGTGAGCGCTGGTGAAGGAAAAACTATAAAACTGAACTTATAAGACTAAGCCACACAACTCATGCGATCAACAATAACCAACGATTAGTATTAATCTCCAATTAGTAATACAAAAGTACAACCATTTGATATCATCTCCCCTCTATCTATGAAGTTTCTCATAGATGATATTTATACATATACTTCCTCCTTCATAAAAGGAAAGGAGTTACAACAGGATGAGGCAAATCCTAGATAAGTGGATCTAAAACCAACCCAATATAGGATTAAGGAAGATAGTTTATTTGAATTGGCTTAAGATCTTAACAAAATTATTACTGATTAAAAATTATTACTAACAATATCCCTTCGTTCAATATTCATTCATAGAGGTTGTTGGTCAAAGGATGGAGGAGATATCAGAATTATGGAAACCCCTAAATAATAGTTGGAGGACCATTTGAAAATCTTTGTTTCACCCCTTATTTCACTAGTTTCGAGGATTTTCCTCGTGATACACCTAAATGAATCCATTCCTCACAAAACCCATGTTTTGGATCCTCTAGATTCATCTTCATATGTTGGAAAATGATGTGGAAAAATTGTGTCTGCAAACTGTCACCTACAAGAAATTCTGGACATTGTCATTAGAATCTGTCTTGAAGATCCACCCATCTTTTTCTGTTCATACAAGTTTTTAGAGACATGTTCACAAGTCATTAAATTTATGTTTTTATGCACAAAACCCATATTTTGGATTTTCCCAATTCATCTTCATATATTCATAAATAACACACAAAGATCGTCTTTAAAAACAAGCCGCTATAGGGAATTTAGCAACAAATGTTTGTGTTGACCTAAACTCTTACTTAGCTCCTTTGTTGAAGTGGATGACTGTCAACTTGGGATAATAGGTGGATGAGCTTAAGGAATCAATTTGGAATCTTATCCAAGTCGTGATCTTAACTTGGAGTGTGCAAAACCAATTGGAACAACAACTATGCTACAGAAAATAGTTTAGCAGCTATAGAAACATATTTAAGTTGCTACAGAATCTATGATTCTATAACGACTTATAAAAGCAATAACAATTTAAACTAGTTTGCATAAGGAAGAATAGAAATGTACTCAAGAACGAACAATTTACCTTAAGTGTTCTTCAATGCACGGATTCTCATAGTCTATCTTAGGGATGAAATCTACAACATATTCCTATGGTTGGGAGGTGAATTTCTCCTCTACAACTATTTTAGGATACACATTTATAAGAAAGATAATTTTTTTATCTTCTTTTTGGTTTCTATCATTTAATTTCCTTGAAGTCTATTATTTGTGTGATTTATATTAAAGAAAATGACCCAAATGGATGAAAATATTGTTAATAAGCATGAATGTGAATTTAGTTTAGACTTTTATTATGATTTTTGTTGATACGATGTATTCTACCTTTGATGTTGCATATGAAATTTGTTTTGTTGCCATTTGAGAAACAAAATGTCTTAAAATTAGAAAATATGATTTGTAATGAAGAAGAAATTTTGATTTGAGTGCCCCAATGCCCAAGGGAGGCATTAGAGTTTGCTATAGAGTAGTATTAGAGCTTAGTTACTACATTGAGATGTGATAGGTATATCATGTGACTTTTGGATGATATTCACACTTTCTTGCTAACTATTTGGAAAAGGGCCTAAATGCACACTTTTCTAATTTTGTTGTGTTGAATGCTCATAGTGATGAGTTTCTTTGTGATCCTTGGTTCTATCTCCCCTCGATGAGGATAATGTAATTGGATATTTTAATATGCAGGGGGATGAGAAGCAAGCCATGAGTCATTCACTAGGAATGAATTAAATGTGGTATACATGTTTGATCTGTGTGCTTTTTTTAAATCAATACACTAGCAAATTCAAACATAGTCCAAGTAATAGAAGTGGAGATAGAAATTTAGTTATAGTTTTGTTTACTATTGTTTCAAAGACTTCTCAAACATATTTCCAAGTAATAGAAGCAGAGATAGAAATTTAGTTATAGTTTTGTTTACTATTGTTTCAAAGACTTCTCAAACATATTGCTATTATCAATTTTTGTTTTGATGTATCACAATTGTATGGATAAGGCCACATTCTCCTTATTTTTGGTTAATACAACAATAAGATCATTTTTCCTTTTTATTGAAATA
Organism: Picea sitchensis; assembly: GCA_010110895.2. Taxonomy (NCBI): domain Eukaryota; kingdom Viridiplantae; phylum Streptophyta; class Pinopsida; order Pinales; family Pinaceae; genus Picea; species Picea sitchensis. The sequence goes on from SNQJ01S0144322.1 coordinate 30,804, forward strand.
AAGAAAATATTAATTTTTTAAGTTCTACTTTTCATTGGTGGGTAAAATGTAGTTAATAAATTAAATTTCAATAATATTATATTAGTAAATTTTATCGGATCTTAATTTTCTTGACAATTATGAATTATTCAATTGTGTGCTAAGAGGGCCTCTTTTTAAAGCTATTTAACTAATTTCATTTCATGACTATGATATTACTTCCTTATATATATGGAAAAAACCCTTTGATATTAATATAAATTTGTGTTATTAATATAAATTATAAATTTTTGTTATTAATATAAATTTTTGTGTGTAGTGATCTATTTTTCTTCTCTTTTTGATTCAAATTCATCTTCATTATTGTTCTTCCTAAAAAAACAATAGGACGAGGATCTACTTTGACTTTCTCTATGCTACCAACTTTTTACTTTGACTTTCTCTATGATACCAACTTTCACCAGAGAATTATTCCCATGTTCTTTGATTTCTTATATAATGGAAGAATATGCCACTTCTATCAAGTGGTAATTATCTCCTACACCCTTCCACCCAATAGGCTTATGGTTATGTTTCTCTAAATTTCTTCCTAAAGTATTATATGATTTTCTTAGTCTATTTTTGCATTGTGCATGAATCCACCAAGTGACCATACTCAAAACATTTTTTGGATATGAAAATTACTATAATTTAAAATTTTCTTCTAAACCTTTCCTACAACCTCAATTAAGATACCCTTACATAAGCCTTTACAAAAATTAGTTTCTATACACAACTTAAGTTGTGATATGATTACTATTAATTTTTAAGAAAAATAAATGAAAATTCCTAAAAACAAAATGGTATCCAATGATTCAAAGAGCTACTTTGAAAGAACTAATTAGGAAGTGCAACCCACATTAGGGATAAAGTTAATGATTCATAGGAGGGATTAAAGAAAGAAGATCATGTGTTCATGTAGAGGCGTGCCAAGGGTTTAAATGGAACATTATATCTTTCTTCTCAGTGGAGAAGAAAAATAGAGATGAATACAAATTTCATTATGAAGAAAGGGCTTCTCAGTGAAGAAGAAAAATAGAGATGAATACAAACTTCATTATGAATAAAGGGCTTTTAATCCTAGGGCATCCACTTGAAAGTTTTGAGAGACACAACAAAAAAAAAAACCATTAAAATTATAAATTTATTAAAAAAATCATTTTCGTTCAACAATTTGACTCATAAAGTCTATGAAGGTATACATATACCATTCCCTTTGGATTTGAACTTGTGACCTCATAGGAAGAAACACATGTTCTTAATCATTAAACCCACTCAAACTATATTGATTACCTTCAAATAAAAACATATTGATTACCTTCAAATACAAACATATCAATTACCCTTAGTCACCTACTTCCAAAAACTGAATATGATAACTATGATAAAGGGTGGTCATATAAAACACCGTGATAACTATGATAAATCACCATTTATTTCTTTTGGAGACAGGCTATTCATGCTTAAAATTAAAATATCACCACGATATGATGTATTTATGCAAAGCAAAAACTAAGGATGTTTGTAGTATAAGTTGTAGAATGGGTTTTAAGATTTATTTTGGAACCCATTAGAAAAATGTTATGGTTTATTTTTTTTTTAAATTTTGGGTTTTTTATGTTATATTTTTAGTTTAATTTTGGTTGAAATTTAATGAGAAATTGTTGGACTTATAGATTTGAGTGGTTAAGTTTATATAATGTGAATGGATGCTTAATCCATTTATGAATTTCTAATGAATTTAGAAATACCATTTAAACAACATAAAACTATCATATCACCCAAATTTATATAAAATAAAATACATTATAATATTTATAATATTTAGACAATACTTCATAAAAATATTTATAAAATATTATTATATTTAATAAAAAATTATTAAAATTTTAAATAACTATTATTTCTAATATAAAATCAAACTTGTATTTAACAAGAATGGATGGTAAAAAATGGTAAAAGTAGTCATATAAATGTAAAATCTCCGATCACCCAATCTTAATGAAAGTTTTTTTATTAAATATTCCAAGGTAATTGACCTTATCTTAATTAATATTAAGGAGAATAATCTCTATCCTTTTATAGTCTATGGTTTGTTTTTTGTTTTTTTAAATTCATTATAGCTCACACACTTAAATTTAAGGTGTATGGTGGGAAGATTAACCAATTAAATTTATATTTTTTTTTCAAAAATATTTATATAATAAAAAGATGGTTTGAACAATTATATCCACTTCAACTAATTATTAATTAAATTTTATTTATCATATATTTTATTACATATACTTTCTTATATTTATTTTTTCTACTCATATATTATATATGAATTATTAATTAAATTGTCTTTATTATATATTTTATTACATATACTTTTTTATTACATGAAAAGGCGTATATCTATTGGAGATGGGCACAATTAATCACCTTTTAATTTAAAATTCTAATTTCATGGCTAACAATTGAAAATGTATTTTTTAATGCATCAGTTAACCTGTTTGCTTTTTAACATTTACCTAATCATATTAAGAAATTACTGTACCGTCATATGATTGTCACGTTTAACTGATTAAGCATTGGAATTACCACATTTAAGATTAACTTTTGGATTTCCTCAGCTCTATGTACGTGCTAGTATTTATTTATTCTACTCATATAATTTTTCATAATTTAACATTACTAAGCAAATTATATTATTATATTTAAATTGATTTATGTTTTTTTATAATTGGTTAATAATTTGAAGGTCTTATTGCACAAGGGATGCTTATTGAGATCCGTGATATTATCAAAATAACCTTAATGGCAACCTTATTGGGATCAAAAACTTTATTTAATGTGATAAGCAGTAATCTTTTTTCCAACTGGAAAATTTCTCTATTATATTGATATATAATATGTTCTGAGTTCAAAATGATTGCAAAGACAACTGATATAAGAGAAAGAACTTTCGCCTATAGCAGTCTCTCGACCAACATAGGGGGAAAGTTCATAAAATAGAAATGGCTAGAGACAAGTAAAAAAAAAAAATTAAAAAAAAATTCAAAGATCTGAAGTAAACTTCAACTTTCAAAAACATAAAAGTTCGTTGAAGGTGAGAGGAGTTGTTCTTAGAAAAGAGTAAGAAAGAGAGGAGGCCCCTCATGTCCATCTATCCAGAGACGGTATGATATGATACCCACTTTTTTATGAAGAGTTGCCTTTGATAGTTGATCTGATGTTTTGTTATGCTCGCGATAGATGTGTTTATAGCTGAGTATTTTAAAAGTGCGCTGAAGTAGTCTAATTCTGTCCTTCCAAGCCAAGAAGGAGATAGCTTGTAGTTCGCCCCTGTTGCTCAACCACTCAATAACTATTCTGGAATCCTTGAGAATATGAATGGCTTCAATGTGAAGTCTCGAAGCAAAAAATAACATGGCCCCAATGCCCAATAATTCTTCCTTGGTGTTGGTGCCCGAGCCATACTTGAAGGTCCATTTATAGAATGAGTTTTTCGAGATTCTGATCAAACCTCAGCTCCACTCTGAGAGCCATTTGATTGCGCTGCTCCATCGAACCATCCTGTAGGGGTGTCGTCTATGTCAAGAGCCTTCTTTGTGTGCTGCAATATTGGCTTTCTATAGTGAAAATCATTCCAAGTTTTAAAAATCCCTAGCGTTTTGTAAGCTACAGTGCTTGAGGAAGGGGTCCCATTTTCAAAGATTGTTTTGTTTCTGTCCAGCGAAATAGACCAATAGACCAAGGATGGAAGATGCAAGAGGTTGTGTTCTCTATGAGAGAGTAGGCTCGTCCCAAAAGGTTTTGAGATTTAAAACCGAGGCAATTTTAACCCAGACTTGTTTAGAGAAAGGACACTTGATAAAGAGATGAGATGCAGTTTCTGAGTCATTGTGGCATAGGTGACAGAAATTTGGCCCAGTCCAGCCCTTTCTTTGAAGGATGTCCCAAGTGTTTAATTTAATCTTTGGTGGAAGATGTCAGGTCCATAGATGTTTTCTCCAACCATTGGTATTTGTGAGGCAAAGCGAATTAGTAATAATTGTATATATATTCTAGACTGTCAAAATTACGGAATGATCACCCCCCGACCACTGCAGTTGATCATCCAAGTTGGATAAATGAATACTTGAGTGTGTAAGGGCCGCGCAGAGGGTATTCCAGAAGGGAGCTAGAGTTCAAGTGATTCACTGGAGAGCCATTGATCAAGAAAAAATTTCGATCTGGAATAGTCCCTTGCTTGATAAAGAAACCAAATATTTTTTGAGTGTAAATGATCTAGCAGTTGAGGTGGAAGGATGGAGGCGACGTCCATGCCAAGTATGCGATCTCTGCCAAGTGAAATGGAATGACTTGAGCCTAGATGCCAATAGAGCTAACGAGTGATCAAATGATTTGATTTAGTTAAGTTTCTCCAGATGTAAGAAGCCGCCCTGGTGGTAACAGTCTTTGAGTGCATCCAATTGTTAACAATGTGGTGGCAAATATATTTATCCTTGATTATAGAGTGCCAAATGTCAAGCAGAGTCAGCACGCGCCAAAGGGAACTGTCTGCTAGAGCTTGGATGAAATGAAAAATGTTTCGAATCCCCCATCCTCCTTTTTGTTTTGGTTTTGCCAGATCTTGCCAATTGCAGAGATGCTGTCAGGAGTGATTAGAGAAGCCCAACCAGAGGAAATTAAAAACAATTTGCTAAGTTTTGTGAGGACCGTAGCAGGGATGGCTGCTAGGGCCATCCAATAAATTGACTGTCCTTCAAGGAAAATTTTGATAAGAGTAAACCGGCCTCCAAGAGAGAGCCACCTCGTACACCAGTGGGCAATCTTTTTTTCAAGTTTGGCGAGTAGCTAGTTCCAGTCCGTCGGCTTGTAGGAGTGTGCTTTTAAATAATAGCCCAAGTATTTGAGACCGGAGGAAAGATGAGAAAAAGTATAAGGAAAGATACCTTTAAGTTGATCCAATGTGTGTTGATGTAGATTTGCGAAGTGGAAAGTTGATTTCTCCCAATTGATCGACAAGCCCATGGAGCTGTAGAAGATTTTTAAGATCTCTTTAGTCTCCTTCCATTCCTATATAGAATCATTTGTCATGATTAGGACATCATCAACAAAAAGAAGATGTAATACCTTGATGGTCTTGGACACCTTTATTCCAAAGATCTTTCCCTTTGCTTGCCTGATTTGAGAAGCAAACTCAAGGCTTCCATAGCCAAAATGAAGCGCAGAGGTGAGAGGGAGCAGCCCTACTGCAATCCTCTGCGAATGCAAAAGAAAGAAGAGGATTCACCATTGACCAAGATGGCTAGATTTGCACTCACCACACAGCTCATGATCCACTTGATCAATGAGTGGCTAAAACTTGTCTGGGTTAGAATCAATCTGAGAAAGTCTCAGTGAATGTAGTCGAAGGTCTTCTTAAGATCCAATTTAAGGATAGGCGCCTTTGAAATTTTAGATTTGATGCTCTGTAAGCACTTCTAGCCAATAGCATCATGAATCTGGTGTCCTTTTAAAAATCCCAACTGTTCTTTCTAAAGGATCCCACAGAGGATGGGCTTTATCTTGGAAGCAATAACTTTAGATATGAGTTTATAGCAAATATTGTAGAGAGGGATAGAGCTATAATCGCCAAAGGTAGAGGTGGTGGCAGCTTTAGGAATAAGAGTAAGAAAGATCGAATTTAAAGCACCAGCCACCTTCCCACTAAGTCTAGTATCCTCCACTAGCTCCAGAAGATCCGGGCCAACCAAATCAAAGAAGTGTAGATAAAATTCTACCTCCAGCCGTCAGGCCTGGGCTTTTATCCTTGGAGAAAGATTTTAGAGCAGTTAAAATCTCTTGCAAGGGCTGTCTAGGGAAAATGAATCTTCCCCAGTTACAGTACGTGGGAAGAGACAGTAACTGAAGTCTCTGCAGATTCGCAGAGAGGTTCGCCTCAAAAAATGGTCTGAAGTAATTAACAGTAGCTGATTTTAATGCATGTTGTCCTCTATGGAGAGAACCATCCGCAGCAACTATCTCCCAGATGTGATTTTTACTCCTGCAAGAGCTTGCATAATTG
>SNQJ01S0144323.1:9434-24290 GCA_010110895.2 Picea sitchensis
GTGGTCTCTTTTCCTGCACATCCCCTCATCAACAGTCCTGCAATAAATTCAGAATGTTATTCACATTCATTGACCTCTTCCTCAAGGTCCATTTACATCACATATTCACATTTATGAGTTTTCCATAGTTCTTGGCCAGTTCAATTATATTTACAAGTTGGGGGAAACAGGGTGTTACATCCCCATTACCCCTTTGGCCAGGTCCCTTTCCTATTTCCACCTCTGGGAGTAGTCAGTACCCCATCCATGGACACTTTGAATATGCCTAACCTCACATAAGGGATCCACGTTTGGTACTTGGATCCCCCTCCCACTCCTCTTCCACCCTCTACACCAACTCCATATTTTGCCTTGCCTCTTGTTCAACCAATACTAATTACTCTTGTAGCCCCTAAAGTGCCTACGTAGGCCCCACCTAAACGAACAAAAGTTGGGAAAGGAATTGATAAAGGAGGAAAAGACAAAAGGAATGGGGGCACAAACATTCCTAAACAAGCCATGTCCACCCAAAATACTGCATCTAGGGACATACCCCCATGTATCATATGCAATATCCTTGGCCACACTACCTACAATTGTCCCAAGCTCCCAGAACTAAAAAAAAATTACAACACCAATGATTTAGAACACGATCCCTCCATACATGGTGTGGAAGTCCCTCCCCCTGAGTCATCACCTAAGCATGTTAATTATTTGTGCACAAATCACCCATGTTCTTTGTGCGATACCTATGGCCATTATTCTCATCATTGTCCTAGAATACCCCAATATCAGGATGTTCTTGATATCCTTCAATAGTTGTATTATGCTCACCAGGAAGACCGAACCCCATTAGTAGAGGACCTCTCCCTCAGGTGTGAAAGGTTTTTTCAGCCCAATAGTAAACCCATCATTGAAATCCCCCCCCCACCACAATTGAAAACGAATGAGAATTCCATGCAAATTCTCTACCTTTCAACTTCCATGGGATCAAAATTATTGGAAAATCATCCATTTTCCTTCGAGGTACATCAAAGAATCCCTTGTATTCCTAATGCCTCTCTAGTCTCAACATCAATGGAGCCTCCATCCACTAGTCTTCAATCTACCCCTATAGTGTCACGTATGTGAACCATCCTTCTCATCCCTCTGACATTGATAGTGGATTCACTTTCCCATCCCCCACCACTTCCCCTAATCGGGTTGGTTCTCACATACATGTATTTCATTCTGATGAATACATCATGGAGTCCCTCACTACTCCATATTATCCTTGGGATGATCCGCCTCATCATTCCTACTTTTTTCCTCAAGAACCTCATCCCATTGACCTATATGTTGTTGGATTGAAAGATTTTATGGATGAGCATTTGTTCACCATATCCATAGAAAATCCTTGGTGTGGTAACACCCACTTGTGAACCTATTAGTTGACTCTCTCTAACTCATATGTAAATAACCAATTGGTGATCCACCTTTGCCTTTCCAAAACTACATCCATAGTCCATATGTGTATGTCCATCATTTGGGTCATGCTCCTCGCATGCTACATCTACACATAGTTGGGGGCATCATGTGCACCTACCCATACTTGATCATTTCCCCCTATCACCATCTGATTGGGGGGGGATCTCATGCTTGAGGGCATGATGGCCCTCTGGCCAATTTCAAAGTTGACCACTATCCACTCTATGCCTAGGTCCCAATCGCCTAGGTTAGGTAGACTATCCTCTCATTCGATGGGCATTCTATCTTGCCAACCTCACCGGCACAATATATATACATTGCATATCATCAATAATCAATACCATATATTGAAACATTGACTCTATGCAATTCAAAAGTAGGTAGGAAATCCCACACTTACCACCAAGTCCCCATGCTTGACCTAGTGGGAGGGTAACTCTAAGACCTCCCCTTGGTTATTCATCTCCTCATCAAGACTCCAATTGACACACCATATGCACTATTGGAATCGTCTTTCTCAGCTCTTCAAAAGGTTATTCTCAGAATTTTGATTTTCTACACTTCACCCATAAGCCATTTTTACAAGAAGGGTTAAAGCTCGCACCAAATTTCTACTCAACTGTCTACATTACTTAAGAACCATTTTGTTTTCATACTTTTTGAATAATGAGTAGTAATTTTCCATGGATAACCACTTTTATTCATGGATATGGGTCTTCTCCAGGCCTCAATTTCCTTGTCATTTAGCATAGTTTGACTCCCTTCTATTCATTGCATTTTTCTATCATTCCTGGAAATTGCTTGTAGGACCCCCTCAATTGGGTAGATGGACCAACCCCTCCTTATTGTTCATTTTACATCTACTCAGTGATAGAGTCTTCCTCACATGGGTTCCCTAGAATAACGACCCTTGCTTCCTTTTGGTGCCCATGCCGGTTAATGCTCTTACGGATTGGGAGTCTAGTTAGTCTCCATACCGGAGTTGAGTCACATGAATTTATTCTCATCATGTTGACAACCATACCCTCTAGACTCCCCCATTTATGGTTGGTATTTTTCATATTTTCACCTATTGCAATCCCTTCGCTTCATCCATACAGTGACAATCCTTCATTTGTATGCTTCCATTCACCCACCCTAAGGAGATTTTCAGTAATGTTGCTACCATTGATCACCTCCATTTGTAGTATCGCAATTTATTTTCTTTCTAGGAAATTTATCTCATTGTTACCCCTACATATCCCCATTTGGTTCCCCCCATGGGATTCTTATTTGATATTGTGTCCCTCAACACACTAGTTTTATTTGTTGTGTCCTCCTTTTGGGTATTACATATCTTACCTTTTCCTCCTAGTGCCCCCCTTGGAAATACCACAAGGGCATGTTGATCCATCCATCCACCCACCTTGGTCTAAAGAGAACTCATACTTTCCTCCTAGAAACAATCAAGATATCGATCAACAAAAAACAGTTCTTGCTCAAGTAGGAATTTTTAAAAGGGTAAGAAAACACTTTGATTAATTAATACTTGAACATGCTTGTATAGTACTCACTTTATCTTTTGGAAGCATCCATGTGATTCCATTGTCCAGAGCATATGATATGAGTCACCTTATTGCCCCATGGAGTCTGTTCAGATCCACATTGTGTCTTGTTACAGTTTTTCAACACCTCCATGAGTTGTACCCATGACATGTTTCCCAACTTTGACTTCTAGTTGTCCCCATGGTCCCACTGATATGTCTTTGAAAAGCCTTGTTCCCATTAATATACCATTCCCCATGGAATGTTTTCAATCGTTTCCAGGTCATCCTTGCATTTATTCTCTGAACAAGAGAAGTATTTAGTCCACTTCCCATTGCCTTCCCATTCATACTTAGTGTCTATATCTGTCAAACACATCTTACTTGTTTCCTTGTGTTAGTTCCCATGACTTATCATCGCCTTGATTCTAGTAGGCCTACACCTATCGACTTCAAAACCTGTATTCTAGGGGTCTAACTTAGAGGATTGTGTACCTTGGACTCATTTTCACCATTGGTGATTTCCTTAAACCAAGAAGATGGAGCCATCAATGCCCTTTGACTTGGTTGTTTCTCACATGTTCAACTTCAGCTCATCGTCGCATGATTGAGAATTGTACACTTGATGGTTCGATGATCTAATTGATTGTACCAATTTGTTGTACACGTGTGAGATGCATCAAACCTCAAGAGGGGGTTTCCCTTCAAGTAGTTCCCCGCATGTTCTAGCATTAGTATTTTTTTCCAGAGATATGTCTCTACGTGATGTAGTTTGGATATTGGGCCTAAGGACACCTTTTCCTTCTTGGGCACTAGTGGAATTCCCCCTATTGACATCAACACCTTCATTCTACGGGTTAGTCCTATGTACCCTAGTACCTATCCCCCTCCTCGATGGGTTTCCTTGAACCAATTTGAGAGAGACATCATTTACTCTCAGACTTGGTAGGTTCTCATGCGCTCGACTCCAACTCATCATCGAACCATTTATATTCGTGCATACATCCATGATCTATCCTCAGATGAAGTTCCTTATATTTGATTGTCTTTGTTGCATTTTTCTCAAAGCGCTCAATTTAAGCTCCCCTTCAGCCATCTCATGCCAAATCTTCATATCCCCATTCATGTTCACCAAGGCTTCTTAGGTTGTTTCCACCCCTAACCCCCTTGGGTGGGGGCATCAATTATTATGTACTCAAATCTATAGGAGTTGTGATGTAAACTTGGTCCTTTAAGTTAGGAATATGTATAAGGAACTGATTATGTTATTTTATTGTACTTTGGCTCTCTTTTTCCAACATCACTTTGTACTTGATACCTCATGATGTCTCACCATTTCATCCTCTTTACGAAAGACACACCATTTTAATCATTACCATGAGTTATCTTGAGGAGCATGGGTATGCCTACCTCATCCCTATTGAGATCATGTAACTCAACACCTTGTGGCTCTCTTGTTGACAGGTGGTCTTCTTCAACCTCTTTTATGAGTGGYTTTGTTTCCCATGTCACCTMTATCTCTCCTTGGCTACTTCATCCACCMRTAAAAGAAAACTATAWTGTGTTTTGGTCATATGATGTGCAGGACCTCATACATTAGGGGGYATCTCTTATCACCTAAAATTGGACCACCTAGACCAAAATTCTAGGTACACCAAAATACCCTAACAATAGCATGGGTACCATGAAATAAAACACACTTTTACACCATGTCCCCTCTAATTAACTTATAGGAACCCCTTTCCTAAAGTCATTTTACTAAAAAAGACATAAAACACATGTTTATGTAATATCCCCTTTAACTAACTTATAGGAACCCCTTTCCTAAAGTTAATCTCACTTAATTAATTCATAAACCCTTTTTATGACTTTTCCCTCCTATTTTTAATTTAAAAGGTAAAATAATGAACATAAACATAAACATGAATACTATTCTTTAGCAGCCTCTCCATGGGCATCCTCTTAGTTGTAGAATTCAAAAACAAACAAGATGGTTTTTTTAAAAGAATTTGTCCACTAGAAATCTAGCTTTTGAATAAATTCCAGCCCAATGGTGCCACAAGGGTTTTTCACCATTGAACTCAAATTTATTTATTTATTTTCAAGAGATACTACCTAAAAAACTAGTTGTCAAACATCCCAAGTTCTAATGGCACCCAATGGGGTTTTCATCATTAGATTTTTTTTTTTGAATTTAAATTTTAAATGGAATTGACATATATGCAGAAAATCCCAGCTCCAAGTAGCAAAGTTCATAATTATTACAGTCCAATTTTTTTTTATCCTAGATAAAATTGAAGAAGAGTTATAAAAATAGCAAAAATAATGGTTTACTTGCTACTTTTGGGTTTGTATAGGTTGTGCTTGTTGATATGAGTGAGTCATGGATTCTTTGTTTGTGGCCACACCTATTGTCGTGGCTTCTATCTTGGTCTTCCATGAATATTTATTTGTGTTTTCCATGTTGTAACCCATAAATAGGTCGACCCTCTTGGTACAACTAAGTCCCAATTTCCCTTTTTCGTGAGCAAATTGTCTTGGATGTTTGATATGCCAAGGAACTAAGTATAGTCTTTCAAGTCTTTCAAGTCACCTTTGAAACTATTTATAAACTTTCCCAAAACCTTACGTTTTCCTCAAGTTCGTCAAGACATGGTAAAGAGTGCTTGATCTTGCTCTGATACAATACTTCCTTAAGAAAATGGTGAAGAGTACTCTTTGATACCATATTTCCTTCAAAAAGTGGTGAAGAGTATGCTCTGATACCAACTATCATGGACCTACAATGCCACCGATTTTTTTCTTTAGAAACTTGGAGTTACCCAACTTTGTTTCAGCACCCAAGGTGTTGCAACACTGCCTTGCCTCAACTATAGGGGCCTGGCTAGCCTGCACCTACTAAAACCAAACTATGTCTCTACATTTAAGGTCTACCCATAACTTCACCTTAAGCTACAATATGTTAAATGAAACCAAGTTCATCCAAAAGTAGGCACACTTTCAACTATGGGCTTAAACATCCCAACAATACTTTTATACTTAGACAATGTTTCAATATTACTTAGCCAAAACAATGCATTGCAAGGAACATAACAATCATCCAAGTAAAGAGACCACAACACACATGTATAGGTGGCACCCAAGGAATCTACATTAAATTTATTTATATGAAGAATGTTAAAAGATACAATAAGGGAGTACAACTTCATGCCTACAACTCTATTACAGATGTATGATCAATCCAATATAATACTCCCTACAACCTACTACACAAATGACTTTCACGCTCAAACCTCTAAATCATCCACAAGCCTGCATCCCGCAAATCCTATCTCTTCCACAATTCACTCAGCCAATATCCAATTCACCCTATTGTGTCAAATCCAGACTTAACACAACCACAAATCTCCTTGAACACCTTTTGTATGAATGACCAAAATTTCTTCCTTCTTTTACTTATCACTTCATAGCATCCTCTTTATATAGTGGATGTGCCTTGTCTCTACCTTCTCTAAGGTGTCATGAAAGTCACCCCATGTCAAAGTGGACCCAAGTGCCATCCATCCAACTTCAACTATGCCTACCCAAAGATGACCAATGGTCATTGATCACTTGTGCCCAATAGTGCCTCTGCACTCTTTAGTGACTTGTGCCTAATGGTGCCTCCATTCCCTTCAATGACTCCTGCTTGATGGTTGCCTACACCATTTACTTGTTCCCGAAGGCACACTTGCAGAATATTACAACCCCAAGTCATGGAGCATCCAAATCCTTAGCTCCACATGTTGCCCAAGCACCAAAGTCTATAAATCCAACTAAGTCTCTTGTCAATTTTTTGCCATGCCTCATGAAATCCTTCCAGATTGGGCAAGGGTCACTTGTAATAAACCCCAAATTTTCTCCCTTAGCCAATCTCTTTTCCAAGCTTCTCTTGGTGCATCCAATCATGGTGTAAGATGAGAATTCCAATGGTGCACCCTAATTTAGTGCAAGGGCACCCAACAAATCTGCGGTGCACATTTCCATCATGCAAGGATTCCTAAACCAACTTCTTCATCCAAATAACCTCCTATTGCATCCATCCATGCTATTCAATGACCACTAAAGTGATCATGCAGTGGAGGTACCAAAATCCACTCAAGGCTAGGGCCTTACAATGGCCCCTTGGATATGCATATAAAGAACCATCTCATCCCTTAAATAAAAACAACACAGTCAAAGCCATTCACTGGCAAAGATGCTAATCTTCCAATGATAATGGCTTAAAATGTTTATCATGAATGAAATGATACCACCATTCTAAATTACATAATATGATGAACTTAACAAAAATTGATGCACCTTTCCTTATATGCATATGCATCATCCCCTCTGCACCCTTGCAATTGCAACATGTGGAATTCTTTATAACACTTCCACATATTCACCAACTTTTAATACTTTTGTTCATCTAGTAAGACTTCAATAACCTATAAACAAGACATTTGATGCATATGATTAGTTACTAAGATCTATGTTCAAATTGCATAAAACTGAGAGCCAATTTCATTCATATGCCATCATAAAATCATCATTCATTATTAGTCAAGACCCACATAAAAAATATTTGATATGTTAATATAATTATTAAACCCTTAAAATTATCTAATACGAAATGAGGATCTTTTTTTATGTTGATCCATCCAATTTCCAATAGCTAAGATCATTGTACTCTTAGATTTTACGACTAGGATTACATGTAACCCCAATTTTCTCCATCCCTTCCCAAATTTGAACAAATTTTGTTTTCTCAATGCCTCTAGTTAGATGAACTTTGTTGTAATCTTGTGTAATTCTTTGAATTCCATGAAACATCTTCAAAACAATTATAATTCTATCATGACAAGCACAATATACAAGCTTGGACATTGAACCATGAGTTAGTTATAATTGGAAGTACATGTTTTACTAGGTATGAGTTAGTTAAATACTAAGAAGCTTCATTTATAATTAAGAATTAATTATCAAAGCATGTGAAATTTCATTCTTTGTTTTGTTCATGGGATAATTCTTCATAATACTCAATTTGTCTACCAGATAAGGTTGGTTGAATACCTATAATACACTTGTCCAACTTTTCTTCCCATTCATTGCTTGGTTCTAAATTAGGATTCAACTCCTAATGTTTTAAACAAAGTAATATTAAGAAAGTAATGGAAATATATAAACATAAATTTAAACTTATAATAAATGTGTATAGCTTACTAGGAGCAAGTTTGATGGCATTGCATAGAACTTGGAAACACTATGGATAGTATCCCCTTCTTGAATTTCGATTTCATCTATAACCATGATTATAGTTTTTTATGGCATGTGCACCAAGGTTAACAAGTATTTCCCATTAGACAAACATTATTAATTCATATTGAACTACATCATATTGGCCACTAGATCATGGCACTCAAACAAACTATCAGGATTCCATCTAATATTAGGATTCCATCTCATGAAACCATATTTAATCGTTTCATTGAGTTCTCCTCATTTTCAGGATTAACAACATTTGTTAAAACTTGTTTATATTATTCTTTTCCATCCCATTTTCTAAGTCTTATATAAGACATTAAGCCATTGTCTTCTAGTAACTCAAATAATCTCTCACATACATGCCCACCTTGATCATAATGTACACAAAAATCAATATGAAGTTTGAAAGAAACTTCATTGACTCTACTTTCATACCTCTTTTCATATGATTCAACCATAAAGAAACCATATGACTTTACCTACTTCACTCTAACTCTATAGGTGAAACCATCAATTCTCTCCCAACCCATATCAATATCCCCAACTTCTTTGCTCCACACTTACATTTCCTTATAAATTGATGTTGGATTGACCCCCTTTAATGCACCATGAGATTCAATCCACTTCAGACATACAAAAGTCTTATGACTCATGCTTGATTCAATAAATATCAAAGCCATGCTCCTAGGAATAAAATCATTTTTTTAAGTGAAACTAGGGAATTTGTATCATCAAAAAGTTGTAGTTGTGTTAGACAACACCACTACATCATACTATTTTTCCACAGATTTCAAGCAAGATTTCATAGTATAGATTCTATAGTAAATTCCTAATGTGCTAATAACTTTAAAAAAACATTAACTTAATGGAAAATGTGATGGTTGGTAGCATCTTCCAAGCCTATGTTGGTTGAGACAAGGTCCTAGTTTCCAATTTCCATGTCCTTGATCAGTTAGTGCGTAGTGTTCTCTTCCTTTAGTTCCCCTTGGCCTGAATTCACCGACATTCGATGATTGGATGCCCCAGATTGAGCATCTCTGCACAAACTGACTACCATATTCCTTAACATGTTGCATTCATCTTTAAGGGTGGAAATTTGTTGTTTTTGTTAACCCATTGTATCCATAATATAATCAAATTGAGAAATGGATTGATGTTCATTGTCATGGACTTTTGAGGTGAATAAAAATATAAGTTACTTTGGATCATTTCTTCATGGGATTGAAGAACTCTCCTAATTCTTGCATTTCTCCAAAGTCCATTAATGTTAATCCAAAGACAGAGAACCAAACTAGAGAAAGAAATTGGAACCTAACAAGACAAAAAACCCATGTAACCACTCCTAGGACTTCCCTTAAATGACCAACAAAGCACTCAAGATTCAGAGCCAAACCACACAAGAAAACACAATGCCTAGACTAGAGATAAAATTCAATTTCTTGAGAACAAAAGAACTTGAAAATCCTAAACAAAAACATGGCATAGCCAAAGAGACAACCCCCCCGCCCTCCCAATTTAAGTGTGACTACTTAATCAAGCTGAAGCAAACCATACCAAAGAAACCAGGATCCAATTCCCATAAAATTTGTAAATATTGAAGATCCACTATGCCAACAATACTCAGAACAAACAACCCTACCAAATCTCCTTCATACCTCAAATTCATGAGACAGGGAATGATAGTTACCAACATGTAAACAACATAAATATTGTCCAAGCAATGAATGCCCAGGTGAGATAGCTTTGCAAAACCCCTCTAATTCCTTACTCAACAGTTCTCCATAGTCCCACCTTGCATGTGATTTAATCTAGCCAAGACTTTAAATCCCCAATTCTCCATGAGATCAAGCATATGATGAGGGAGATTCGACACCTTGCTAGATAGTTCTCCATATTTCCACCTTACCTATGATTTAATCCATCCAAGACTTCAAATCCACAATTTTCCATGAGCTCAAGCATGTGATGGGGGAGCTTTAACTCATTACCCAATAATTCTCCATAGTCCCACCTTGTCTGTGATTTAATAAAACCAAGGCTTCAAATCCCCATTTCGCCATGAGCTCAAGCATGTGATGGGGGAGCTCTAATGCCTCATTCAACATTTCTCCATAGTCCCACTTTACTTGTGATTTAATCTGGCCAAGACCTCAAATCCATAATTAGTCATGAACTCAAGCATGTAACAGGGGAGCTCGAGTCTCTTCGTATTTAATGTATCGCTTTGTATTGAGGTAGGCACATGATTGAGATGTGCATTATTAATGCCATGATACTTACCATTGAGTGCATATAGTTTGATTATGGTATGGATTAGTAGATTATTGAACCATTAGTCCTAAGCTCCCCGACTTTTAAGTTAGTGGCTTCATTTTCAAGAGAATATTCATGTTGATTGTTTTCCCTTAAGACCTGATAGAAGGAGATCCTATAAAAGTTGGTAACCTCCTATTGATAAAGAGACAAAATGGAAGCAAGCTTGTAGTCAGCTAGGGGAGATTTCATGGTCATCGACTTTATGATTATGCTTGAGTCTCCTAGTGGTCTCCCACCACTATAAGAGATTGAATTTGAGAGTATAAATCCATGCACAAACCTTGTAGTAAACCATGCGCCTTTGCTTTATTATTGGAGGAGGTTCCTAGTCCCCATGCATAGGTTAACTCAGTTTTTCCTCTAGGATCAATGAGGATCCCCCTCATGCCTACCTCCCATGGACATGGGCGTAAAATCATTATGGATCTCTTGCATAATAAATAATTGAATTTTATCAACACTCATTCTAGGTGTTTAAGAACATCCTCAATTTTAAACTCTTTAGTATAGTTTTTGCTAGTTTTTTCTCATGAAACACCCAACTCTAGCAATAATGTCACTTTCATCTACACTTCCAAGAGAACCATCTCTCAATTTCTATAAAGTTTATCTTCCCCTCATTTAGTCTATGATTATACCATCCTAATTTATTATTAAGACCCAATAAGGATGTCCTTAGATAGTTTTCTAGTGATGTTCTAGTAGCATGTGTTGTTTGATTTGTTGAACACCCTTTAGGAATTTCTATTGAAGCTTCTACATCTATAGAATTTTAACTTTTTGTAGGTGCATTTATATCCATTTATTCATGAAATGTAGTTCTTTCAACTATTTTGTGACTTATGATTGCATCTAAGTTCTCAAGATATGCATGTTCCAATTGCTTCTCATTGGGTATGACTACACTTCCATTCCCTTCAATAGTAACTCTAGTCAAGAATGCCTAGGTTGTTGAGAAACACAACTTCTATACTTTGATCAGAGTGATTTGTAATATAAATAACCTTAATTGCTAATATTTGAGGCAAAATTGGGGCTTCATTCTAGAAAACAAATTTCATTATGTGGTACTGAGTTTTATGTTGTACATTACCATTCCATTCAATGTAATTGAAGACAAAGGCTACCTAGGTTGTTGAGAAACAAAATCTTCTACAATTTAATAAGAGTGGTTTGTAATGGTAGCAACATCAACAACTAATCTTTGAGGGAAATTTGGGACCATATTTTGTGGTAAAGACTTATATATTGTATGATACCATCCCTTCAACTGTTATTGGAGATAGAGACTACATATGTTGTTGAGAAACATTATTGTTTGTCACACATTGATTACATAGAGGGAATTGAGTTTCAACAACGACTACATGATTACCCGATGTTTGAGGGAAACTCACAATCTCATTCTTTGGTATGAATTTTTTATAAGTAAATCCTTGACGTTGTCCATGGGCAACACAAATAGTAAATCTTTTACCTCCAATAAGAGTGAATTGAAGGACAATGTTATGTGGTTCCAAATTTGGAAGATTAAACAATTATTCAATCTTACGTCGACCTTTTTTTCAAGGAATAATTTGTTCAAATGGCTAGTTTGAATGATCCATTAATGAGTTACTCTACAAAATCAACACAATAATCAACATTGGCATTAAAGAGATAGATTAAAAACTCTCTAATTGAAAAATACATGCAATTTATCATAAATTTGTCTATAAAAACTTAGGAAATGCATGTCGTGCACTATAAATGCATGCCTATAGGGTTCCAATATAATTTTGTCATGTCAACTATGTTAGAATTTTAAATTTTCTAGTTACACAATTAGAATTACTTAATCCAATAGCAACTGTAGTAGGATCACTGAAAGATAAACAATCACAGATACAATAGAACACAAAGATTATCCTGGGAAACCCTCATGGGGGAGAAAACCCAGCAACCAAAATCCTCAATATAGATTCCTTCAACCAACACAATGATGCGCTATAACTCTCCAAGAAATACCAAGACCAAAACACCAAAAGAACCAGTCTCCAAGACTTATGCGCTAGACCTTCTTATGCACTCCAAGTTGCACAAGAGAAGTGTGTGACTATGTGTCCAAATGAGAGGAACCTATCCTTTATTTATACACAACAATGTCTCTTGAAGAGACATGGCTCTTGACCTAACTAACCCATAAAACATGGCTAACTAGCCACAATGGGGATTTTTACAATTATAAGTAAAATACCAATAATATAATAATTTATGTTGAGCCAAAATGTACAATATAATTATAATAACCTTTTAAAGGTTTGAATAAAACAAATATACAAGAACATATTCCATAGTTACACCAAAAATATTAACAAACTACAATTAATCATCCTCATACATGCTTAGGTCACTCATATGATGTCCAGAATGTTGTGTTAAATCCTAACTCGTAAATTGACTTATATAGTTTAATTACATGAAATAATACACAAGTACCCTAATATATAATTATATAGAATCACATACACTTGAATACATCTACAACTCCTTATTGCTTCATCAAAAACATTTAGATCCAACCCAATAAGTTAAAATACCCATTACCCATCAAAAAACAATTTTACCTTTATTTCAAAAACGAGGCATGAGCAGAAATAATTTTCCATAAAAAAAATGCATACCATAGAGTGCATGAGGTTCCTATGATAAAAATAAAAATTCTTTCTTGGGGCCTACTTACATGTTTTTAAGGTATGTCAAAATGCTTACTTACCTACTTTTCCCACTTATACACAATTTTTACAAAATACATGCCAATGTAAAATTATGCACGCTGAAAGAAATTTGAAACCAAAACTTTTAAGGCATAAAGTGGATATATGCAAATACAGAAAAGTGGATAATAACAAAACACACTCACTCCAAATTGAATCACTCAAATTGGCCAGGCAATGAAGCATGGGAATGCATTTTAGTGAAGCAAGGAAATTTTAGCTAGCTTCACTAAAATCAGACCTAGTTGAGTTTTGTGTGTTTAAAGTCAGACGAACGAGATTATATCTAGAGTGGAGCTCTTCCAGATCGACGACCTAAATCCATCCTGAGTTCGGAGTCCGATATAGGTTCTAAAATACTTTCGGAGTAAGTCTATCGAAGGGTAAGTTGGAGGGGTACTCCATGAAGGGAGGCTCAATCAATGACAATGATCGGTCGAAGAGGCGCAGAGATCAATGGTTCTAGTTATACCACATAGCAAGCACATCTACAATCATAATCACATCTCATAGTAGAGGAATTAATAGTCATCAGGAGATCACGTGGCGATGTTTAAGTGGAGAAACCCATCAAAGTAAATTGGAGTCTAGTGGAGAAACCATAAGTTGCACAAGATTTAGTGCAAAGGTACCCTGCATTAATGGTAAGTCAATTCCATAGTAAAGACACGTGGTAGCGATCGGAGTTACAGTGGTACCTACGGAAGTGGGTTGGAAACCACACTTGACACCCCGCTACAATGAAGGAGGAAACCACATTTTGTAAGTGGTAAACCACCAAGTAAGCATTACTTGGTTTAGCACTTGGTCATAGCTCCAATCATATGAAGTATAAGCACTAAAGAGTTATCACTTAAGGATAAGCACACGATTATAACCTCTAGTTAGGAGAACAAGAGTGTTGGAAACTAGCGCTAGAGGATAAAGCACTTATCATAATTAGCTCGAGGTCGCATCCATTGGTCACGAGGAAGGAAAGAGATGTTAGCTCTTTGAATTTAAGTGCTAAGGGACTGGTGCGACAACAAAGTTCTACTAAAGAAGATATTTGGGACATGCATAAAGAAATTAAATATTTTGGCACAATTCAAGTTTTAGAAGCTGTCAACATAGTTATTTAAACTCTGTACTATGGACAAGTATGACATAATGGTTTTGTAGAGATCCTTGGATGCCCCATTGTGGGTTATTGAGTAGTAGATCATTTTATAAGAGTGCCATATTGTGGGTAACTGACCAATAAGGTAATCAAATTCTACCAAAATAACAATTAATATTATTTATCAATTTTCATAGTCAATACAAAAATGCACTCCTCAGCCAAGCCAAGTACACCCCATGTATGAAATTTGGACTAAAACATAATTACAGAATACTCAACATGTGTACCCATGCATTAGATCTACTAAAATGCCTACATGCCTATTTTTCCTACTTATGCACAACTTTGACAAAATGCTTTCCAAAGCAAAATTATGCATGCTAAAGGAAATATTAAGTAGAAAATTTTAATGCACAAATTGGAAATA
>SNQJ01S0144324.1:0-24290 GCA_010110895.2 Picea sitchensis
CAACTTCAGATTTTGACAAACATTTCCCAACGTTTATATGTCACGAACATTGTCCAAATGTCGTAATCACATTGTCCCAATGTCTCTATCACATTCCCAACATTTAAATGTCAAACATTCCCCGATCCTTGTGTTCTCACACTCACTTACGTAAGACACAATATGTCAAACATCTCTCGACGACTCATTGTGATGAACATTTCCAAATGTTGCAATCTGACAGATATTTCCCAACATCACATTGTGATGATCATTTCTTGGTCACAATGTGACGAACATTTCCCAATGTTGCATTGTGATGAAGATTTCCCAAGGTCGCAATGTGACGAATATTTCCCAATGTCGCATTGTGACAAACGTTTCCCAATGTTTATATGCCACGAACATTGCACAACGTTGCAATGTCACGAACATTTCTCATCATCACATTGTTATGAACATGTCCCAACGTCATAATGTCACAAACATTTCCCATTTTCATAAATATTTCCCATACTTATGATAAAGAATAAGATATAACTCTGAACCATCGTCACGGTCATGGTCAATGTTTTGTATTTATGTAATAATGTATTATTAATGTATTTTTACTTTATTACAATAATGTATTAACGTTAATACTTTGATACATTTTAATGTATTTATAATGTTAACTTTATTAATATATTAATTAATAGTATAATAATGTATTAATGTATTACTTTTATTAGTGTATTCATAATTTATTAATGTATTAATACTTTGATGTATTATTTAAAAATATACAAACATATTAATTATAATATGTTATAACTATAATAATGTATAAATATATTATTATAATATATATTAATATATTAATGTATAAACCTTTAACTTATTATTTTATTAAAATATATATACTTTAATTAATATATTGTTATATAACAATATGTTATAAAAAAATATTTTTAACTTATTTTTATTTTATTAATCATGATCATAAGAAACTATGGTCATGACCAACAATGGTTATCTATGAATAACAAATGTCGAACCAACCACAATCAACCATAATCACGATGAACCAAAGTAACAATGTATTAATGTGAAAACATTAATACATTAATGCTAACAATAAATATGTTACATTAATACATTCCAATATTAAATATATATTAATGTATTTAATGCTTTAATTTAAACGATATATTAGTTAATACAATTGATGGAAATTTCAATTAATTTCTAATTAAATTAACACTGTACGTGTGTTTTAATTTATACATTAATACATTACACATTAATTATACATTAATTTATTAGTAGTGCATTGTTTCCATCACTCATACAAACTCGACTCTCAATTACAAACAACCACTTTATAAAGGTTATGACTATCATGTAGTGACCCTTTTTTTGGTTTGATGATTTGGAAAGCATAAGCTTTTGTTGATTCAATTTTAAAATTTAAACATCAATAATAATGAATATATTAATATTATAATAATATTTTTCATCTCTAAATAACACTTTGTTCCACTTTATCATGTGAAATAATTTGTTAGTGATTTTTAATAACATCAACTTTAAATATTGAATTATTAATTTATATTTCAAAAAACAAAACTAAAGACTATCTTTAATTATAATTTAAAGATTAAATATAAATTAATTAAATAAATAATATTATTTTTTATTTTTATTATTTAAAAAAAAAAATTTCAAGAAATTTGACTATAATTATAAAAAATATATATATATATATATATATATATATGATAATTTATTATCAAAACATTTAAGAGGAAAATCAATTTTAAAAATTCAAACACTTTTTTTTTTTTTTAAGTTTTACAATTATAAAATTTATTGAAAATGAATAAAAATAATAATTGATTTAGTTTAAAATTTGTAATAGTCAATATGAAGATGACACATCACACTTTAAAAATTATAAAACATTAAAAAAAAATGCAATGTCAATATATATAAACTGATTATAATTGTGATTGATGAACAGAAAGACATATGAAATGTGTGATTTGTTAAAATGCACGAGGAAAACAAGGACATGTGGGGAAGTGGTGGTTAATAATTCAAGCGTGGTAATGTTAAGCGTTAGTCATTTAAACATGGCAATCATAGAGTGCTATAGTAATTTCTTAATATATGATTAGATAAACGTTAAAAAGTAAACAGGTTAATGGATGCATTCAAAATACAAGGAGATTATGAAGAGTAAAACACATTCATTATTTGGAGGAAGACTGAGAATATTCCAACATCTTAAATGTGTAGCCATCAGTTAGAATTTTAGTTTAAAAGATGATTAATTGTGCACATTATCTAGCACGGTTTGTAGGAAAGGTCCAAGAGCGTGAGTCGGGCTTGGCGGAGCAGGAGCTTCCCCGCCCACTGTCACCACGATGGGGGCTCTTTCTATTTATTGGGGGCGAGTCCAAGGGAGGCGTCCCTAAAGGCAATCTGGAGTCAAAGGAGGCTAAAGGATAAAGGCCAAGTCAGGAAAACCCCTTCCACAGTTAGCAGAATGGAATAGTCAAGAAAAAGAATATCAGCGATGAATGCACACACATTTAGAGACAAAACCATGTCTAAACTAAAGTATGTGTGCTAGGTGGGTTAGTACTTCACATGAAATCAATGACTATCTCTATCACATACATATGAGCAATGAATAAGTGCTGTGTATTGACAAGCATTAGCTCAATAAAAGCAAAAATATCACTTCTTCAATAAAAGCATGAGGCATTCAAATTTTCAATATTAAATCCTTGTATCATATCAATAATGCAATAAATATGTCAAATCAAGCTCATTATTTTTGGTCTATCAATTTGAAGCTGATGTCACCTTTTGTAGCAGACATTTTATAGTGACGTGGCAGCATAATCAAAGGGTGAATCAGATGACTAAGAGCCAAAACGTTTTGTTAAGTAGCTTAGAGATACAATTACTAACTCAATGTCAATCAATAGAGCAACCAAGTGTCACAGCATTTAGGAATTTATAAGCAAGGAATAATAAAAGAGTATGCGTCAACCCTATATAAGTTTTGGTGTTAGGTTAGCTAATAGCCAATGATGGACGTTTGACAAATTCAACTTGACAAAGTAAAATCTAACTCCACGGCTATATGAAGGGAGGCAGGGCACCTTTCTATCAAGCAAAGTTCTATTAAGACCAACGTTATCCTCCTAGGGTTAGTCCTAAAACTAACTAGGGTTAGAGAGCTAGGTTAGGACTGCAAGTTTTGAAGTAGTTTGAAAAGGTTTAAAGCATAACAAGCTCAAGCAATCAACTCTGAATTCTTGGGTTAATGGGTCAAATGGAAGTATGACTAATGGTTTAGGAAGGAAGGATTCAAACCTAAGGACAAGACCTAGGGTTTAATGGTGTTGCTTGCTAAATCAAGACCGCAACTAACTGCCCTAATAAGAGAAGGCTAACCTAGGTGTGGCTAAAGCTAGGCCTAGAGCTTCAGCCCTCCTTTCCTTAAGACTTTCTTGGCAAAGCGGCTAGCTCAAAAGCATGAATCTAGGGCTGAAAAGTGTTGCTCCAAACAAGGCTTCTCACAAATCTAGAAGTAAACCACAGGTGTAAACTTAGTCCAGGCTAGGATCACTTCTTTCTTCAACATGCTAAGAACTGAAAAGCTCAAGATAAAGAGAAGGTTAATTTTAGCTATGGCTAGGCTAAACCCTACAGAATCAAATGGCTTAATGCTTATTCTATGGGGACATGAAACCTCAACCTACTTGTGTGGGGCTCCCTAGGGTTTCAAGGATCAAGTAAAATCAAGATAACAATGAATGCAAATGTTAGACAACAACTATTCAATCAAAGAGCTTTGATGAAGACACTTACAAGATCATGAAGAAACCAATCCACACCCTAATGTAAACCTTCCAATGGCATATAGCACCACTTTGCGAAAAAAATAACTCCTCCAAGAGATTTAATACACTTCAAAGAGACAAGAACAAACCAAGAACAAAGACTAGAAATGTCACTCTCAAAATGAGAGCAAGTTGTGTTTTCTAAAGGGGAAAAACGTCCTCTATTTGTACAATACTTTGACCTTCAAATTATAAAATATAGGTCAATAAAATAGCCGACAAGGCTAACGGTCAGGATTTTAATTATTTGTCACTTTTACATGCTAAAATGTCAAAATGAGCATAAAATGGAGACGTCAAGCCCCTATAGGTGAGATGTTGGCCCTTTCAGGGCGTAATCAGCATCCCACAAGCTAGGCGTTGGCCCCTCTGGGGCTTTTGCAACCTGTCCCACGTGCCAAATAAGCCCAACATGGTTGCCACGTTCCCTAGAAGTCGTCCAGCCTGCCTTGGGTGGCGTCTTGATCACCAAAACCATCGTCCCATTCGCAAGGGGCTGATCCCCATGGGCGGATCTATGCCAAAATGTCATGATGAGGGCATCCTTCTTCTCCTATGTGCAAAGGATGCTCATCACTGGCCCCGTCACACCGCCTCACCATCCCAGCGTCCATCGATGGGCTCTTGCCGGATGCGGTGATCATCTCCCCATGTGTCTGGAATCGGTACATCAGAGTCGGGCATGGTCACGCACATCAAAAACTACGCCCTACACGGGCTCATTGGTGTTAAACTTATCGCGGCAATGTAAATCACATTTCATCATTAAATTTATGAATATATGCATAACATCTGTAAAAAGTCTTCTAATAACAAAGACCTACACAAGCCCACCATACAAAATCAAAGCAGCAAAGGGCAACCTATTGGGCTGATACCCACAAGAATGGAAAGTTTCCGCGAAGAGTCATTCAAACCATGCACTTGAGTAGCGTGGTGTGGTTTAGGGATGTCCCCAGTCCTTGTTGATTAGGCCTAGAATTTTGGCGGGTGGCCGTGCGTGGGTGCGTTTGTAGGAGGTGGGCTGTACCCATCATGGATGCAATTTTTCCAAAGCCCTTATTGCCTTATCTTTCTTTATTTGGTACTTTCTACAAGCCTTGTGAGGACCGCCTTGTAGCTGGAAATTGGCGGAAGGCGACGTTACCCACTGAAGTATCTTAGCGAAATGAGAGGCTGGCTCATTGATGGGCTTGCTTCGCTTTGGCCATGCGGCTTGAGTCCAACGCCGGTTTGGTGACGGATGGTAATGTCATACGCTAAATACCTATGAACATAATGGGCGGCTCATGATGAGAACCTCCGGCATCCTCTTGGTTAGGTCTTGCACTTATTTATTATCATTTTAGGTTCCCTGGGATTTCTTACAAGGAGGCTTTTTATTTCCTTCACCGAGGGGGATCACGGTAGAAGCATCTCAGGACTTTGTTTTCGATGGCTTTTATCTTTACGGCTGCTTTACCTCTGGGCCTTTAGCCTTCTTCCCCTGAAGACAAGATGTACCGGATGGTCTTTCTAAAGGCAGATTAAAGGGAGTGGGAAAGATAGTGGGTTTTAAGATGAAAAGAGTGAGGAGAATATGATGGGGGCGGATGATGGTTCTTCAAACCCCCTTTGGTGGCTAGCAAAAACCCATGAATACCAACTCGCTAAGCCACCCGATCAATCACCACAGCCCGGTGGTCAAGTGGATTAGTGTAAGATCCAAGCGAGTCATCCAAAGTGAAGAGAGATCTAATGCATACATAGAATGTTATAATAATGATCAAATATGACACATACCGATACCTCGGACCAATTACCTCATGGAACAAGAGCCTTTTCGATGCAAGACCGGGCCGGTAGTGATGGATGAGAATGCGCTGGCGAGGACAATTAAATTTTGAGAAGAAGAAGATGGGTCCTCGGGGACCATGCTCAAGTGGCTCAATATACCGGTACTCATGTCTAGGACCATGTGGGCCTCGAGACATGATATCTAGATTATCCCCTAGATGCTCGGGGATAACATCGCTCCAACTTGGGGACATCGCTAAGCTGCGAGGAAGCGTGCCGAACCTCGGCAATCTCGGCATGAACACGTGACACACTCACACTTTCGACAAAGGCATCAGCGACAAAGGCGGGGTGGTATTGCCACCGTAAAGAAATAACATATAAATGTGCATATAGGCAGTATTAGTAAATGTGCATATCGGGCAATAGAACAAGAAAACAATCAAGATGTGTATATAATAGAAATCAAGCAATGCAGAAGTAGTCACTTACCAGTACTTACCGCTGATTACGCCGGTTGGTGTGGTCAAACAACCAATGTAGCGAATCCAACAATGCTCACGATACGCGGTACTTCATCATAAACCAAAACAATGATACATCAAGCAAACATGTCATGAGTTAGCATATACATCATATCGTCGGAGCCGGATAACTCATATGGAAGGTGGGAGGGATAAAATCATGCCAAGTCCATCTCGAGAAGAATACTCAATCCCTACTCGAGAAAGGGTCATGAAACATAGTAGGCTCATCAGGACAACTCAAGGGTTTGTAAACTGGTTACCAAGGGTGTTTTCATGCTCTAAAGAAAAGGATTGACAAAAAATAGGGTGGCACATCATCACAAGTAAAGTTGAAAAGCGGTTGGAAATAGTATTACCAATAACCCCATGAAATCTAGGGTTTTGCCGGGAGGAAACTCAACGCGAAAAGGCGCTTCAACTACACCACGAATGGAAAAGCAAGGC
The DNA here is from genome assembly GCA_010110895.2 of Picea sitchensis. NCBI lineage: Eukaryota > Viridiplantae > Streptophyta > Pinopsida > Pinales > Pinaceae > Picea > Picea sitchensis. Next base: position 6,626 of record SNQJ01S0144324.1, read on the forward strand.
AAAGCACTATGCCCGGTGGTTGGGATGAAAAGTCATGAGTAACTTCTTTGAAGCAAACAATGTCTTTACTTAACTATTAAAGTTGAGATAGGTGGTTGGCAATCATCTTCTCGCCCGGGTATAAATGCCGATTAGGGTACTCATCAAACATCTCAAGGTATAGGCCGGAAACTCATCCGAAGGTAAGGCACTGGGTCATCCATGATGTTCTGAAAGCTACAAGCAATTTACATCTCCTTGTTGCCAGCGATCAAAAAGAAATTTCTTTGTGTGTGGTAATTGTAAAGAACAATGTTTGGAATGGTTCTTGAGTGTCATAGATGGGATGCGTATCATAACCAAATGTATCCAACCTACGTCTCCCAACGTAATACATCAAAATCAATATGTCGGTGTCGGTGTTATCATATGGGGGAGTTAAAACATGCAATACTTTTTCACTCTTTCGTCATAAGGCAAATGACCATTTAAAACTTGGAAGGAGGGAACAATGTACCTAAGCAATCGCTACGACGCAAAGAGCTTCAAGTATTTGGATCATCATCCCGGATGAAGATTCCTCTACATCTTCGGTCGGAGATATAGGAATGCAGCTAGATCAGGGTTCCATTCCTTCCTCACTCTACGAGTCATAAAACAAGGCATCATCAAAGGAATCAAAATAACCTCATTTTCTTCACCTTGCTTATGCGGGAAGCGACGAGGATCTTGACTTCATGGTAGGGAAAACACGGTGGACACTTCATCATCTTTTGATTCTTGCTCCTCCTTCAAGGGGTTGATAATAGTCTTCTCAAACCTCATCTTCTACAACAGAGGGTCCATGATATTGATCATGATAAGCTCTTATTAGATCATCTACAATCGATGGTGAACCCTTGTGGTGCAAAAGATCACCATGAGGTTTTGAAGGACATCTTCATCACGTCTTGCAAAATTACGGTTTTAAATTGTTAGACCAAACTTTCTTTATGAGTTGTATGAGCGATGTTACCCTGTCATTGCAACAACTTGCAGAAGCGTTTTGTAAGTAGGGTGAGGGTGAGCAAAAACAACAGCACTTTATAAGACATCCTCTCCTCCCAACTCTATCTACGCTCAAATATTAAAAATCACTATATGGGAGACCCAAAACGGTGGAGAGTTGTCTAACATCTATCATCAAAATAATTTGGGTATCCTTGAGAACTTCTAAAATCAATAGTTGGATACATTTTGTTCCCGGTAAGCCTTGATCCCATAATTTTGAGTATAACACAGAAGGTAATGTGTACTTGACGAGAGAGAGTCAATAGATTCGCTTGAATGGTTTCACGAAACTACCGAGAAATAGGGAAAGGCTGAATTAGATTAAGCGGTGGCAAGGCTCACAAAGATATGTCGTTGAGGAAATAGACTCAGTGTTCCCGGTAACTTAGCATGAAGGAAAAATGTTATCGCACGGTTTGTGGAAAGGTCCAAGAGCAGGTGGGGCTTGGCGGTAGCAGGGAGCTTTTACCTTTGCATCACACCTAGATGGGGGCTCTTTCTGGTAGGAGACGAAGTCAAGGAAGCGTCCCTAAGTGAATCTATGGGTGAGAGGAGGCTGAAGTAAAGGTCAAGTCAAGGAAAACCCCTTCCACGGTCTTAAGTAAGATAGTCGAAGAAAGAATATCCAGCGATGAATGCACACCGTTTTGCCGGGAGACGAAACGAAACCTACAACTAAAGTGGCGATTGGGTTAAGGTACTTCATGAAATCAATGAGCTATCTCTATCATGTACATATAGCAGGCAAATGATTAAGTTCTATTATTGAGTAAGAGTCAATGATGGCTCAATAAAAAGCAAAGATTAATATCACTTCTTCAATGACGTGAGCATTCAATTTTCAATATTAAATCTTTTGCCTTAGCGCCAATATGCAATAAATATATAAACCAAGGCTCATACATACATAGTGTTGTTGTCACCTATATTGTTTACGCAATGGGTGTGTGTCGGCTTTAATAGGCCAAAATTGACAAAGAGCAAAAAACGTTTTTGTCAAATTAGCTTAGAGATACAATTACTAACTCAATGTAAATCAATAGAGCTACCAAATGTCAACGTTGCAGGTACAAGCAAATAATAAAGAGTATGGCGTCAGCCTATATAGTGCGGTGTTCTGCGTTAGCTAGCCAATTGTTGACGTTTTGACAAATTCAATCGGTAAAATTGCAATCTAACTCCGCGGCTATGAAGGGGCGCTTTTTCTATCAAACAAAAGTTCAATAAGATAGCGTTATCCTCCTAGGGTTAGTCCTAAAACTAGCTAGGGTTAGGCACTAGGTTAGTTAGGTTTAAAAATTTTTGAAGTAGTTTGAAAGGTTTAAAAAAGCACTAACAAGCTCAAGCAATCAACTCTATACTAGTGCCTTGGAGTTGGAGTCAAAATGGAAGTATGACTAATGGTTTAGGAAGAGTTCAACCTAAGGACAAGAGACCTGGGTTTAATGGTGTTGCTAAAGCAAGGCCACCTAACCTAACCTAAGGAAAGAGACTAACCTAGGTGTAAATAGGCCTAAGAGCTTCAATCCTTTCATAAAGACTTTCTTGGCAAGCATTTAGCTCAAAAGCGTAGATCTGGGGCTGAAAGGTGCTCCAGTAAGACTCCTGAAACCCTAGAAGTAAACCGGGTGTGTAAAGCCAATTGGCTAGGATCACTTCTTTCTTCAGCTTATGCTAAGAGCCAACCAGGGCAAAGAAGGTTAGTGGCCAGCTACTTGCTGTTTCAAACCCTCTAGAATCAATGGCTATAATCTTATGCTATGGGGACATGAAGCCTCCCAACCTACTTGTGTGTGAGCTCCCTAGGTTCAAGGATCAAGTAAAATCAAAGATAACAATGAATGCAAATCATTATTAGACAACAAGCTATTCATTCAAGAAGCTTTGATGAGAACACTTACAAGATCATGAAGGAAGCAAAATCCACACCCCTAGTTGCGAGAAACCTTCCAATAGCATATGTACCACTTTTGAAATAACTCCTCCAAGAGGTTCGCCACACTTCCAAAGGACAAGAACAAACCAAGAACAAAGACTAGAAATGTCACTCTCCAGTGAGACAAGTTGTGTTTTTCTAAAAGAGGGAAAAACATCCTCTATTTATACAATACTTTGACCTTCAAATTATAAAATAGGTCAATAAAATAGCCACCAAGGCTAGCAGTCCGATTTTTAATTATTTGTCGCTTTGCTAAAATGTCAAGAGCGGAAAGGCATAAAATGAAGTCAAAGCCCTTCCCGAGGGAGCCGTTTGCCCCTTTTAGGGCACAATAATCATCAAATGAGCAGCGTTGCCTCTAAGGGCTCCAACAACTGTCTGCGTGCCAAATACCATTAGCTATAGCTGCCACGTGCCCTAGAAAGTCGTCCATCTTGCCCTGATCATCAAAATCAACGTCCCAGCTGCAAGGGGATGATCCCCATGAGTTGGATCACTATGCGAGAATTTCGATGAGGGCATCCGCTGCTTCTCCCATGTTGCAGGGGCTCATCCACGTCACGCTTACTCGCCATCCCAACGTCATGCGATGGGCTCTTCATCCCATGGAAGTGCAGGCCCGATCATCTCACATGTGTCGCGATCCCGGCTGGTACATCCGGGCATGGTCACGCATCAAAACTCACGCCTCGGGGGCTCAGTGGTCAAAACATCGCTTAAGCGATGTAAATCACATTTTCATCACATTAAATTTGTCCAATGTAAGCATAGCATCTGCAACAAGTCTTCTAATAGCTCAAAGGGCTACAAGCCACCATTACAAAATCAAAGCAACCAAAAAGGGCAACCCATTGGGCTAACACCCACAAGAAATGGAAAGTTTTCCTCATAGGGTTATTCAAACCATGTATGATGGCGTGGTGTGGTTTTAGGGATGTCCAGTCATGGTAAGACCAAGGGCATGTGTTGTCCGTGGGTTCCTTTGTTGGAGGTGAGTTGTACTTTTCATGGATGCATTTTTTCCATTCCCTTATTGCCTTATCTTTCTTTATTTGTATTTTTCTGCAAGCCTTGACGAAGAGGACCTTGCCTTGGCTAGGTGCTTGAGAGCCTGGCGTTACCCTGAAGTAGTATCTTAGCGAGGAAATGAGGAGAGCTGTTCATTGATGAGACCCCCCTTCCTTTAGGCATGTAAAGGTCAGCACGCCACAGTTTGGTGACCAGATGATGGCAATGTCATGCAACTAAATACCTATGAACATAATGGAGTGCATTCGTGATGAGAGATATCCATCCTCTTGGTTAGGTCTTGTCCTTATTTATTATCATTTTCTTAAAGGATTCCCTGGGTTTTGCCAGAGGGGCTTTTATTCTGTCGAGGGGTCCACAGGCCCGAGAGCACATCTCCTGAGTTTATGATTTTCCTATATTTTATCTTTTACCAGCTGCTTTTACCTCTGGGCCTTTAAACCCTTCTTCCAACAAGACAAAATGTACGGGGATGGTCTTCCCTAATGGCAGAGACTAAAGGTGGGAAAAGATGGAGTGGAGTTTTAAGGTGAAAGAGTGAAAGAGAATAGAGGCCGGATGATGGTTTAGCTTCAGAAGCCTTTGCTGGTGGCTAACCGAAACCCCTTGAATACCAACTAAATACAATCAATCTGCGGCGTTGGTCAGAAGTGGATTAGTGTAAGATCAACTTGAGCATCAAAATTAGAGATCTAATGCATATATAAGAATGTTACTCTGGCGATCAAATCGTGTATACCATGATACGCATAGGACCAATTGCACTCATGGAGCAAAGAGCCTTTAAATTGCGAAACCCGGGCGGTAGTGATGGAGGCATGCTGGCGGGATCTGGTGAGAAGATGGGTCCTCCAGGGGACCATGCTTAAGTGGCTCCATGCTCACGTGCTCCATGTCTAGGACCTGGGCCTCGAAACATGATCTCCAAGTTATCCCTAAAAAACGGGGATAGGTGCCAGCTACCAATAGCAGGTATATGCGCTTCGACGTAGTAAATTTATTTATTAAAAATTTAAAAGAAAAAAAATCTTTCATTTGGGAGTTACAAATAAAAGATGAAATAGAGGGGCAACTAAGAACACTCTTTTTTATAAGTTTTTACAATTATAAAATTTATTGAAAATGAATAAAAGTAGCCATTGGATGAAAGTTCGAAATTTGTAATAGTCAATACGAAGAATATAAAGATGAGACATCACACTTTAAAAATTATAAAACATTAAGTAAAAATGCAATGTCACAATATATATATATAAACATTGCATTATTTGGCCAAGAAGTTAAAAGAAAAAATCTTTTCATTTTGAGTTCTAAATAAGAATTAAATAGAAATTAATAAGAGGACAATCTACGAAGATGCGAATGCTCACCTAAAATAAGTGATAAGCGGGAGTCCATCTCTATTCACTATGTGGCGTCTCTTTGTTGGTAAGATACATATATCAATTACCCTACTCAGGCCGCTGAAATGCCGGAAATGTTACGATGCCTTTTAAATATATTTGCCAATTACAGCCTGGAAATAAATTATAAAATTAAATGAAACCAACTTGGTTTCTTAAAAAGACCCTTTGGTTGCTCAACCAAGTCGGCAAAGGTGCGCTTTTCTGAAATTAACTATGGTTGGTACTCCTGCATCAGACTCTTAATGAGAAAATATTCATGAAATCATGTCCATGAGGTCTTCAACCACCATGCCATACTTCTAGATATCTACAATAGTCATCCAAGTTGCATATTTTGTTGAAAGATCTCTCCACTTAACCAAATACTAATAGTAGTCATATTTTACAGTTTTCTTGACAATCCTTTGACCAAGAATCTTCTTCATATGAAACTTTTATTTTGTAGGTAATTGCTTCATCCATTGAACTTCCTCTTTATCATCCTCATATCATTATTTCGGTTCTTTGCAAGGATATAAATCAACAACATTTCATATTGATGAAATTCCAATATCAAATGGTAACTCAATCTCAAATGCATTAGCTAAAAAATTCCTCGGAATTTTACAAGGTCTTATCTTCTTCAACTTCAATTTATTATTTGTTCCAGAATATCTCTTTCCTTAAATGTGCCAAAACCTTATCTCCAACTTCAAAATTTACTTCTCTTCTCTTGAATCTTGCACTTTGCTTGTACCTCTTATTGTTATCAGCCAATACCCACCCCTTGACCTATTCATTACAGCATTGCATTGTTGGCAGAGCATGTTTTGCATCAAACGGTCTCATTGGCAACTTACATATCCCTAAGTTCATAGAATTTCCTCTTTGAGTGCATACTACATATAGACAGTTTTGGATACCAAATTTTCCCTATATATGTTAGATTTGATGGATTTGTAATCAGCTCAACATTGTGGGGAAATTGATCCCACGCCTTCATGCTCCTTACCAAAAGATCCTCAGTTTCCCAATATTTTCACTTGCCAATTTATGTCTTCCCATTAGTTTTTTGGGTCATAGGATGAGTTAAATTAATGGCTTGTTCCAAGCGTTTTCTGATATCATCATGAAATGTCGAAAATAAATTTAGTGTCTCTGTCTAAAACGGGGCTTCCTAATCCAAAATCCCATACAATCTTACGAAGTATCTCTTTGAAAAATAAATTTGATATGTGTGTTGCATCATTGGTCTTATAAAAGGTACAAAATGTGTCATCTTTGGTAAGCCATGTCAAAACAATCCCGCAAATATTGAACCATTCCCCCTCTGATTTCTAAGTAAACCCAAAACAAAATCCATGCTTATGGAATCCCATGGTCTACTTGGCATGGGGAACATATGATATAATCCTACATTTTTCTTCATCCCTTTGGCATACTGAAAAATATTACATCTCTTTTACAAAATATATTTAACATTATATCATACCTGGCCAAAAAATAAGAAGAACTTAACTAAGAATAAATGTTGTCTTGTTCGAAGTCACCAACCAATCACCCACTGTGCTTTTCTTTCAAAAAAGTTCTCCCTCATCATTGATCTGTTTGAAAAACAAAATTTATTTTACATTTAGAACGAGCCTCAGAATAAAGTATACATGTAATGAATTCTATCTATGATCATTGGATTCTCTCATGCTTCATAGGATTTCTTGAAGTCTAAGTCTTTTTTGTACATTTCTTTGAGATGTTTGAGCGGTACTTCAGCGATTCCTTAAAGGCAAACACCCTCGTAACAAAGCATACTCTAAAACTTACATTTAACACTCACTGCCCGATATGCAAGAAAATGTAGAATTTTCCATAATATCTTCCCATTTATCTTTCATTCAACTATATAGCAGTTATAAATTGGAAATATTATTGTCAATATACAAAATATCTGACGCTTCAATGCCTGCATCTCTTTAAATATTGGAACATTGCATATAACTCTTTGTGATAGGTTGAATATTTATGCTTGTCATAATTCAACTTTTCACTAGAATAAGAAATAGGCATATCATCTGGACTTATAACAACACCAATGGACATTCCACTTTCATCACACTTGACTTGGAAAGGTCTATGAAAATATGGAAGAACTGAAATAGGTTGTTTAGTGATCTTCTCTTTCAACAATTTTGAATCCTTTTTCATCTTCTCATGTCCACTTGAAAGGATGATGTTCCTTCCTAATAGTCTCAATTATTGAGGCACACATTCTACTGAAATCTCTAATGAATTTTCTATAAAACTTGCTAATCCCACGAAAACTTCTTACCTCATAAATATTTCATGGAGATGGCCACTCCTTGATAGCTTTCACCTTTCCTAGATCCATATTCAATCCATGTTGATAGATTACAAATCCAAAATAGACTAACTCTGTCTTCATGGAAGACATTTATTCTCAAATTTATCAAAATATTTCAGCATTTGCAACTTCCTCCAATGCACCAAGAATTCAAAGAAACCTGAAATGTTCTTCCTTTCTTAAAAATATCATATTCTAGATATACAATTACAAATTTTCAATAAAATATTTTAGGACTTAATTTCTGAGCCTCATGAATGTACTAGATTTGTTCCCAGTCCCGAAGGCGCAGAAGCCATTCCTTCTAAACCGATCATTTTCTTTAAGGGATGTCTTCCACTCATATCCATTTTTCATTCTAATCCAATGATATCCACTCTTTAAATGAATCTTTGAAAAATAATTTTCATCACTTAGAAATTCCATCAAATCATCCATCATGGTGGGAAATATGTACACGATTATTTTGTTTATTTCTCTAGAGTCAGTACACATTCACCAAATTCCATCCTTCTTTGCACTCAGAACAACTGGCACCGCACAAGGACTTAAACTTTCTCTAATCAACCCTTTATCTAAAACTCTTGGATGATTCTTGATCTCTTCGTTATCATACAGTTTCATACTTTAGGGTATTGTGTTTGGTAGGATTTCTACTAGAATAAAGTGATGGCTAATGATTCTTGTTTGGTAAGGCATTAGAAAACTCATCAACAATGATATCAACAAACTTATCTGACAATGTTTGGGTTTCAATAGGTAAAATCATTTAATTTTGTATTGGTAAGTACTACTCTAGGATTACCAACAAAAAAAACTATACCTCCTCCTCTTTCTTGATTTCATGCAACAACTCCTTTCCACTCATCAACAATATGCTTGGACAAACTCCTTCTTTATCTCCCTCATCCCCTTTAATGGAAATAAAAAATGTTTGTGTCCATCCTTTTCAAGAGAATAGGTGTTTCTTCTTCCATCATAAAAACATTTACTATCATACTACCATGAATTAGATCCCGACAAAATACTCATGGAACATTCGTAGACTTGATATCATAAAATTTCCTCTTGTAACTTCCTGTCGGCGATTTTTTACCTTGCATTGTTCTTGCCTAGGGTGATGTCCTTTTTGCAACTAGGACATTTTTTTATGGAGTAGGATGTGCCATCCTCTGCAATCCCAATTTCTTCACCATCTCTATAGAAACTAGATTGTATGTGCTGCTATTCAATGAAAAGTTTGCAACATTTCCCCATCGAATTACACATGGTTCTGAATAATCTCTTTCTCTATGTTGGTTCATGAGTTTCATTATATTATTTAATAAAAAATCTCTTTCACATCAATGATTCACCCATCTCAAGAGTTTTTTCTTTTACCTCTATATTCATTGTCTCCTACTTATTCTCTACAATATGCGCTCCTCTCTAGTTTGTTGACTTGTTTTCTGGACAATCCCAAGACGTATATCCCATGTTCCCACAATTATAACATCTTATTTCTTGATCCAAATTGGATATAGATTGTCCCTGCAAGCTATGGCCGAGAAACCAAAACAATTTTGACGACTTACTATTTTTAGCATTTTTTTTTTTTTTTTTTTTTTTTTTTTTTACTAAAATGATTTTTTTTTTCATAATCAAGAATCTCAATTTTAGCCAAGGGATTAATAAAATCCCTAAAAAATATAGCCATTGTTGCTTTCTTGAGCTGTCACGTGTTTAAATGGTGATCATATGCCAAAGTTATGCCCCCGTGAATTTGATACACCAAGCTACCCAAAATGGGGGTCCACAAAATTGTTGGCTTTTCATCTTCTAGGGGTTAGGGTTTTTGGTTTATTTATGATGATAAAAATGAATTTGGAGCCTCATTGTAAAATCATCGTAATCTTATTGAATCTTTGAGTAGTCATCATCTTCTCAAAGATAAGATGCCACCATTATGGCCGAGTCTTTCACTACGTATTTCTACAGTTTCTACATTTATCTCATTAAGAAATTGTGTATTATTGTATATATGTGCCTCTTTTTATACATCCTATATATCTCTATTATGTTAGTGTCTCTATTTCAATATATCTGTATATTTCTCCGTTATATCTTCCCTCTCATTTCGTGCCAAAAATAATGCGGATGGAATTAATTTGTCGAGGAAGCTGACTCCTCTTGGGGTTTTCAATGCATGTCCCAGGCGAGGTGAGTATGTCATAAGTTGGGTCTCGATATGTCTCTCTTGAGTAAAATCACTCCACATTCCCAAAGAATCCATCCATAGAGGAATAAAATAAAAACGATAAAATCACGATTCTATTAATGCATTTGCTTGAGCAATCTTTCATCTTGAGGAAGGAACAAAATGATGAAATTTTCTTTGCGACATCCTTCAAGCTTGTCGATTAAAATAGCGCATCTTCATAAGAGGCAGTGGAGGAACCTCACCTTTCAAAGGTACAATTTAATTTTTATATTCCCATATTTGAAGAACAAATATATAGGATGTAAGTAGAAAAATGACTAAATATGCTAGAAGGTTATTTCTCTATTCACCGATTTTTATGATAGGAAAATCCCTCTCACACTCATAAAATCTCTCTCTCGTTCTACTAAAATATTTGGCCAAGTTTATTAGGAGAAAAGTTCCATAGAGGTTTCTGGAATGTCGGGTGAGGCCACTTGGGATTTTTGTGGATCGCGGTCAAGGAACAATATTACCCTGTGACAACTATGATGACCAATACATGAGATGGATAGAAGGGAAAAATAGTGTCATAGTTCACCCATAGCTTCCATACCTTACGCACACCAATATAGGTGTCGGAAAGAGTCCAAAGCGACATTTAGTTCGACATATAGTGAAGTCTACAGATACATCAGAAGTTGATTTTTTATGGACATCTCATCACTGGTTGCTACTTATTGATATGTTGTTAAAATAGATGATAAATTTAAGTACGGAGACAAGTACAGGAGTTTAAGTATGCAAAATCTGTAACAACAAAATTATGATAAACATGACCCTAACAAACAACCTCCACAAAATCATTGAAGCCACATGAAAGAAGGGTCTGAGAAGATGAAACACAACTTGGAAAGTGGTCATTCCACAATATCTGACAAAGCACGTTTTAATGTCACTCAAAGAATGGTCATTGAGTGGGTGAGAACAAAGACAAAGGAATTGACTGATTCATATTAAGAAAATAATGGGGAGAGAGATAGATCATTGACATAGACCCAACTACTAACATCGACCGCAACAATTCAACCAGAAGAACCAACATATTATATTGAAGAGGGAGCACCTCTTCCATTTACATATGTGGGTGAATGGGATACATTTCATTTCATCATTTTATACTAGAAGAACATCATCTCGGTAAAGGTTGTCAAACAATTGGGATTGTCGACCAACACCACACCCGCATATGTTGGGAGTGTCGATTTTCATATGACATCCATCCTTCAAGGATGAGGTATTATGTGATGTTTCCCCGCGGGATGTTTGTGATATTCTTTTAGGAAAACCATATATGTGGAAGCTTAGTGTTATTTATGAGTCTCTCAACCCTATTGATGTCATTGTTTCTCTGCAGGGGCTCCATCTCTGAGGGATACCAAAGGTAGTTCCATTAATATCACCTAAAACGTGTCACAAGTTAGTATCCTTTATACCTCTGATTTAGCTTCTTCACAGTCTTTTCAAAGGTGAACAAAAGAACACACCAACCGTTGCAACCCTGACCAATTGCCCTAACCAGAAGCAGGTTGATAAGAATGAAGAAAAGTGCAAGGATTAATTTCGTGCACAGTCATATCATGTAGCCAAAATATTTAAAAAGTTCCAACCCTTCCCGATACAGGTTCGCGATATCCTTCAATAAGATAATAAGTGCAACTTCTCAACAAGGCAAACAACTCATCAAAATGCAGATTCAACAAACTCTTCCCCATCTCCCACAGGAACTCAACGCAATGGATACCATTAGATCATAAGAAGGGAGGATTGACAGGTGGATATCGATGGCCACTAGCTCATTCTAGTTGAAATAGTTTTGCAACTTACTATTTTATGATTTTTGGGACACCTAAATTTTTGGGGGCAATTTTGAGGGAGCCTAAATGAAGGTTTTGGGATTGATCCCCTCAATGATAGGAAAATGCTTTTGGGTTGAGCCCCCAAAATTAATACCCTCTATTATACCTTTCCAAACAACTATCGTGAGCCCCAAATATATGGTGTATGCCAAAGTTAATCCCGAAGTTGATACACCAAACTACCCCAAAATGGGGTCCACAAAATTATTAGTTACCGGCTCAGGGGTTAGGTTTTTGGATTTTCTCTATGATAAAAATTCCTTTGGAGCCTCATTATAAAATCATCTTCTTGTGAATGGATTATCCATCAACTTATCTCTTCTCATAGATAAGCCAGCCACCATTCTAGCCGAGTCTTTCACTTTCTGTATTTTCTGATTTGTAGAACATCCATTAATAGAAATGATGCTTATTCTTGTTTTTCTTTTTATATATCCGATAAACATTTGTTATGTTATTGTCTCTCTTTTAATATCTTTGTATATTTATGTGTTATATATCCACTCTCATTTCGTTACCAAAAATAATTTGGATCGTGGTATCAGAGAATGATGCTCTTAATCATTTTTCACATTGCATGTCCTTGACAAGTTCCGAGTATAGAAATTTGCATCTAGATATTGTCTCTTTTAAGGAGAATGTCTGCACCCAAGAAACCCTCCATGGTAGAAGAAAGAAAAACAACGAAGCAAAATATTCTATTAATGTTGCCCGGGGATAAAATGATGGATAATATTGCTCCACATCCTTGATGCTTGTCGATAACAACCAACACATATTCATCAAGCGGACACTTTGGATGCACTTACCTTTCAAGGGTACAAATTTAATTTGATATTCATGCATTTGAAGACAAAATAGATCGCGATTCCCACGAAACATGGTTAAATCTACTAGAAGGTTGTTTCTCTATTCACATTTTTTCCTAGAGGAAAATATCACCTTCCTTCCTCCTTAAGATCTCCCTCATATCCAAACATTGGTGGGAAAATTGCGGAGAAAAAGTTCCACAAGGATTACGGAATATATAGGGCGAGTGGTGATATTTTTTAATGGATACTTGATCAAGGAACAATATTACCATGTTGGTAGCTATGATGACCAATACATGATATGGACAACACTACGGTAAGAGAGGGGAAAAACAATGCCATATTTTACGAACTATATACATGAAATTGGTATCAAGAGATTTCCGGCGACATTTGGTTACGAAATGCCAGGCAAGAGACCTACAAAGATACATCCAAACTAAAATGGATTTTACGGACATCTAATCTTTAGGTGTTGCTTATCGATATGAAGAAATTTAATCAAGAGAAAAAAAGGAATTTTAGGTATACAAAATCCACTTCAACAAGCAAAGTATGATAAAGGTAGCCCTAACAAACATCCTCTTGAAAACCACTCGAAACCATAGGAAAATAAGGGTCATGGAAGACAAAGAAAAACAACTGGAAAGTGAGTGCGATTTCTAAATTCCCACAGCTGCTCTTGTTGAATGTCACTCAAATATTAATTAATTAATTGAAAAAATGAAAACGGAAACCATGATTGATTCGATTTAGAAAATAATGGGAGAAAAAAAATCATCGACACAGACCCCACAACTATTGTCACAACCACAACAATTTAGCCGGAAGAACCGATTAGATTCTGAAGAGATTGGGCCTCTTCCAAAACTCATGTAAGTTAAACTGGGACCATATTTCATTTCGAACTTTGATACTAGAATCCTGAAGAACCCCCATCTTAAGTCGTCAAACAATTGGGATTGTTGAAACACACACCCATGGCCATATAACATTAAAAGTTGAAACCGTCGAGGGGACAAGATCTTCATGTCAGCCAATAGTGTCTCTTTTCCTATGGCGTCTATCCCTTCAAGGATGAGGCATAATGTGATGTTTCCTCTTTGGATGTCTATGATGTTCTTTTAGGCTGGAAGCCATATATGTGGGAGCACATGTTTATGAGTCTTGACCCATAGTATCATTGTTACTCGGTCCTTAGCAATACAAAGATACCATGGGTAGTTCAACAAATTTCCCACCAAAACGTGCCCTGGTGGTATTATCTCATACTACAAAATTCATCGTCTTCTGATCTTTTCAAAGGTGAACAAAATAGCTGCGGCCTCGGTCCAGCTGCAACTACATCCTTGAAGCAAGTAAATATATTGGAAGCAGAGCAAGGATTCCTTCCCACAGTCCTTATCAGTAGCCAAGCTGGTTTAAGTTAACCTTCCAACCACGGGTTCATGACAACCTTCAAACTAAATAAAAGTAACACGATAATGTCCAACAGAGGCAAAACTTATCCAAAGTAGCATGCAAGCGATTTTTTACCTCTCCCATGGGAACTCAACACAATGGAACCATTGCTTCCTAAGAGGGAGGAGTTTATCCAAGTGGATATGGCTACCCACCTATTCCAACTGGTTGAAAACAAGTTTCTAGAAACTTACTATTTTTAGCAGGTTACCGGTTCTAAACTTCTGGGGCCATTTTGGGGGCTAAATGAGAAGGTTTTTATGGATCAAGCACCTCAATGATAGCCAAAGGTTAATTTATCCCAAAATGAATCTCCTCAGTGATACCTTTCCAATGAGCTATCGTTCACCCAAATGGAAGTCGTGTACCAAAGTTAATCCCAGAAGTTGATACATAGCTACCGGGTCTACAAAGTTGTTGTGGCTTTTCTTCGAGTTGGGAGTTTTTAGGTTTATTTATGATAAAAATTCTAATTTGGAGCCTCTCGTGTAAAATCATCATCTTCTTTGGTGAATCACGGTATTTTCATCTCTTCTTAGAATAGTACCACCATTATAAGCGGAGTGCTGCTCTGTATTTGCCACAATTTTGTTCATTTAAGCTCATTAATATAGAATTGTGTATTATTTATATATCGCCTCTTCATATCTGATATATCTCTGGTTTTTTATTGGATCTCTTGCGTATCTTTGTATATTTATGTGTTACATCTTTTCTCTCATTTATTGTCAAAAATAATCTGGATAAGTGGTATGGTAGGGCTATTATTGATCATTTTTTGATTCATGTCCCCAGGCAGGGGTACCAAATTAGCGAGGTCTCAATCTGTAATACTTAAGGAAAGAATCGCTCTCTACATCAAAGAAGCCCTCTATGTCAGAGAAAAGAAAAATATATGAATTGATTTTATTAATATGTTGAGAAAGCTCTCACGATAAAGGAACAAAATGATGGAAATATTTGCAGCTTCAACTACGATAAACTTAGTGATGTCTTCATCAATCAGACACTTTGGAGGCACCTTTCCGCCAAGGTACAAAGTTAATTTTGATATTCCCTATTTGAAGGACAAATAGATGTAGATGCCCTATAAAATGGTTAAATATGCTAGAAGGTTATTTCTTTGTTCACAATTTTCCGATAGGGAAAATATCTCACTCCTTAAAGATATCCCTCATATCAAACATTGGTGGAAAACTTACTGGAATTTCCTTGAAGTCACGGAATATATGGGCCGGAGAACCCACTTGAGATTTTGGATGATGGTCAAGGAACAATATTACCATGTTGAAACTATGATGACCAATACATGATATGGGTACTGCGGAAGAGAGGGCCAAGAAGTGTTGGAGTTCTGTACAACCTTTCATACCATCTGCACCAATATGGGTATCAAAGACTCTGAGAATAATATGGATTTGAAATACAACGGGGATCTGAGGGCGTAAACTGGAAATGGATTTGGACATATCATCATTGGGTGCTTCATATCGATATGATGTTATTTAAAAATCGTGAGGGTAAGAACAAGAAAAAACTGGAGTTTGGGTTTGCAAATCCGCAACAACCAAAGTGTGATAAGATGCATAACAAACAACCTCCCAAAATTGAGTTGAAACCACAAGAAAAGAAGTGTCACATAAAACAATCATTAGTGGTCACGATCAAAGACAAGGAGCTGAACCTTGATTCAGAGTTTGATTCAGAAAATAATGGGAAGAGACAGATCATCAACGCAGACCACACTACTATTGTCACAACCGCATCAATTCAACCAGAAGAACCAACAAATACTGAGGATAGGGAGTGCATCTTCCATTCATAGATATGGGTGAAGGAGACCGGATTGCATTTCATTGTTGACAACGAGCCAGAAGAACCTCATCTCATTAGGGTCGTCCAAACAATTGGGATTGTCGACAACACCACCACCACAACCATACAACATCACATGGCTCACCAAGGACGAGATCTTCGCATCATCCAACAGTGTTTGTTTTCATACAACATCCATACCTTCAAGGATGAGGTTATTATGTGATGTTTCCCACTGCATTTTGATGTTCTTTTGGGACAACCATATACGTGGAAGCGTCGTAGCTGTTGTGAACCATAGCCACTTAGTGTCATTTTTTCTCTAGGGTTTCATCTCTACAAGACACCAGATCTACTTCCAACTACTGTCAAACCTAAATTGTTTCACAAGGTTGTATCTCTTACTACAAAATTCAGCTTCTTCACAGTCTGTTCAAAGGTGAACAGAAGAACACCTAACCACTGCAACCTTAGTCCAAGTACCTTCTTTCCAACAGAAGTAAGTTGATAAGATTGAATAAAAGTGAAGAGGATTCATCCTACACATAGATCATCATGTGAACTGGTTACAAAGTTCCAACCATTCCAGCCACAGGTTCGTGACAACCTGCAACAAGCTAAGCGACGCAACTTCTCTAGCAAGAAAGCAATTCATCAAAATGTAGATTCAACAAACGTTTTTTTTTCCCTCTCCCCTGGGCACTCAAAATGATGGATACCATTGCTTCCTAAGCAAGGAGGGAGGATTTATCTGGAGTGTATGGTATGGCCACCCACCTATTCCAGCTGGCTGATAATTTTCACAGCAACTTACTATTTTGGCATTGCTTGGTTCCTAAAGAGTTTGGGGACATTTTGAGGGGCCTAAATGAAGGTTTTTAGGAATAAAACACCTCAATAATATCCAAAGGATTTTGGTTGATCCCCAAAATGAATCTCTAAATGATGCATTTCCAAATGAGCTATCATGCACCCCAAACAAAGATCGTATGATAAAGTTACAGGTGGATATTTATGGCCACCCACCTATTCCAGCTGGCTGAAAATAATTTTCTAGCAACTTACTATTTTTAGCTTCTTTTGGTTCCTAAAGTTTTGGGGACATTTTGAGGGCCTAAATGAAGGTTTTTTAGGATAAAACACCTGAATAATATCCAAAGGATTTGGTTGATCCCCCAAAATGAATCTCCTAAATGATACATTTCCAATGAGCTATCATGCAACCCAAACAAAGATCGTATGATAAAGTTACACCCCCAGGAAGTTGATACACCAAACTAACCAAAATGAGGTCCAAAAAATTGTTGGATTTTCATCTCCTGAGGTTAGAGTTTTGGTTTTTATTTATGATAAAAATTCCTTTGGAACCTTATTTTAAAATAATCTTCTTACGAATGCGAGTAGCCATCACATCTCTTCTCAAAGATAAGCTTCCACCATTCTAGCGAGTCTTTCACTCTGTATTTTTACAGTTTTGTACATTTTGCTCATTAATATAAATTGTGTATTACTGTATATATGTGCCTCTTGTTATACATCCGATATATCTTTGTTATGTTATTGGATCTCTTTCAATATCTCTGTATATTTTTGTGTTATATATTTGCTCTCATTTCATGCCGAAAATAATTTGGATCATTTCTCTACCTCTGCCTCTTGAGAATAATATTCCACTTCTTGACTTTCCTCCTCTAGGTGACTGATTGCTAGAAATTTCTACTTCCTCCTTTGAAGTATG
>SNQJ01S0144325.1:9116-33405 GCA_010110895.2 Picea sitchensis
ACTCCACAAAGTGTCTTCCCGTGAGGGCTTTCACCATAAGGGGACCACTTTGGAGTTCATCTATATTTACTTCTTATCAGCCATGACAAAACAATAATGAGTCATATTTACATAAAACACTATTGGTTCCATTACCCTAACCTTTGTGTTACGGGTCTTTCTTCAAGGCTTGACATCAATGACAACCAACCTTAATCAACAGGATTGATTCATCCTAAGCTAGCAACACATGTACACATGTATCAGGACCATGGTGACTTGAGGGGAAAGCATCCTGATCGATCCAGTGGGACGAATGAACTATTATAGATATGCTTCCATCAATGGCAATCGAAATGGTGATCCCTTTTTCTAGTCTCGCAAACCAGCTTGGAGAACATGGATTCCCAGCTCTTAAACATGAGTGAGGCTAAGGATTTATAGACTGGAAGGATTACAATCATTCAAACACTTGGCTAAGGTTTACAACTATTCAAACACATATTCAAACACTTGGCAATTTGTGTCCATCAACTTCTTGCATGAAGCAAAGTCATGCAATGAGGTAATCCTTGGATAAGAACAAGCATTTAATGTTCTGAATTAATGCTAGCCTCAAGGGCTAGCATTAATCTACCTCTCCAAAATGCAGTGTAAATATATCATGTATTCCTTAAGTTTCAAATGAAATTGCCTAGATATGAGTCCAAATAAGGCCTCAAAATTTCTAATTGGTTAAATAGAAGTGTTGTAAATATTTGGTAGGCCAAGAAAAAGTTTTAAAGGAATATGGAAATAAAAGTTAGGGTTAAATTATTCGATTTGTGTGTTGAAGTATTTGAAAAATGGAAACCGTTTACAATAGTCCCTGTTGTCATGAGGCGAGGACTAATAAGGGTATCAATCACTCAAAACAATAAAAAATATTCTAGTTGAAGGTGTGTAGAGGATATGGTTTATAATAAAACAATTTATTTTAAAGGAATTAGTAGGATATATTTCTTTGGTCTATGCCATTGTTACAAATGTTCTAGATTTAAAAACTAAACAAGTCGAGAGATATTTTTAAGAAATTTTATGTCTATGAAATAATGTGACCTTGGTATATAGTTTCTATATGTTTATAACCAAAAAATATGTCTTGAAACAACTCGACAAAAGCACAAAAATTTGAAATAAGGAAAAAACAATAGGAGAATCCTTCCAAACTCCAAAAATAAAAATAATGCTAATAGAAAGAATTGATTCCAGGGAAAGATAACTATAACTTTCCAAGAAAGACAATGTGTTTTAGATTGATATGTATTGTATAGAAATATAAAACCTAGATATATAACACTACTTTGGCCATTGAAATATATGTATAACCATTTTCTAAAAGTGAAGGTAATTTTGTGGAACATGGAATATTTTGATGTAAGAAATCTTTTACTTTCTCTAGCACTAACATTAGATATTGTATTCATAAAGAAATAATTTTATGGAACAAATAGATAGATAAACATTAAAAATACCCAATTTGGTAATGTCATGCCTAAATCAAGTGAAAAAGTGAATGTATAAGAAGCATCTTCAAGGGGGAAACCCCCTATTACAAGATACCAAATGCACAAGATGATATGAAAAATCAAAGGAATCTCCTTAATGTATATAAAGGAGATAATGCCTAGTGGGTTAACTTGATTGTTTTAGTGTTATGGATTACAAGTAGGAGGTCATGGGGTCAAGTCCCTGAGTTGTCTACCTTTGCGGATATTATGGGCCTCACTCAATGTCTTATCTCGGTTAGGTTTCCAAAAATGAAACTGATCTATTTACAATAATATAATTAATATCGGTCAGTTGAAATAATATAATAATATAATTAATGAATCAATACCTAGTGGCCTAGAATACCCAAAAATTTAGAATAAGTGTTTCCATCAGTGTTTCCATCCTCCCTTAGCTTCCTGGGTGGCCAAAATGGCCTAGGGGGTGAAAATTATAGACAAGGGGATGAAAATGAGATTGTTTATTTTTGGGACAAAAAACTAATAAAAGAGATCAGAAAGTTATTCTCTCCCTTAAGGCCTTGGGAAAATATCTGAAATTTGTTCTCGAGGTAAACCAGGGTTCCAAACTATAACCCAGTGGACAACTTGTGCAAAATTAGACCATTTTCCTTCATTAGCACTTTTGGGCTCTTAAAGCCACTTGTATGGAAGAAATATACATGTGCAAAGGAAGCGGTTCTTTAACCCCCCTAAGGGAGTTTTAGATGAGCTTATCCAAGTAGAGTATTTCAACCAAACTAATATAATCAACTTCTTGATTGTGTAATTTACAAGAGAAAATCAAGATCACTTGATTGATAGCAAGTAGACAAATTCTGAGGGGATCTTGATGAAGATTCCATGGATTTGAATCTTAGTAGTCTAGAAAATGAAATTGAATGAATTGAAATACCAAACCATCCATGTGGTGAGATCACATCTTGTTTTCTCAAGCATGTCTCTTGGTCAACAAAAATTGAAATCTAGTTAACTTATATAAGAAATGCAATTTTAGTGATTTTTAATAAACAAAACTGAACTAAATAAACTAGAAAATTGTAAATTGCAACTATATAACAGTCAATTAAGATGGTTGTCCCAAAAGGGTAAATTGACCAAAATGTTCAATTTTTCTATTTAGGACCACAATATAAATGCCATAAACTTTAAGCTAAAAGAGGAATGAACTGAGACAAAGTAGACAACAGTAATTAGCAATGAAAAGAGGGATTTGAGGTTTGTCCTAAGGGACCCCTAGCCATCCTAAACACTAACTATGGATAAAATACATATATCCTTCAGGAAATGTGCACAAAACCACTTTAAACAAGTTAAACATAGTTGTTATAAGTGAAAACCAACAAGATAAACCAAAGGAAGCAATGAGAAATACCTAGCTAACCAATCCCTCCTACAGATAGCTAACATATAAAGTATTTAATACTACCCCTCAACCCTTAAATAACATTAAAACAAATACAACAACTAAAAGGAGAATAAGTACAAACAAACACTTAGACTTCTTAGAGAAAATTCAACATAGCTTTTATGCTTTATTCAACCAATCTCATTTTGTACAAATCCTTCCGCTTATTTATAAAGGAGAGATGAAGGGTAGGGTTAGGTCACAAGACACTTGTCCCTTTTGGGAAAGTGGCAAGTGGAACAACCCTAAAGTTCTTTGTCCTTATCCAAAAAGAAATCAAATCTGAGTTGATTTGATACTTCAATTACAATATCTTAATCCAATGTAAATCATTTAAAACAAAAAAAGTTACAAAAATTCATTTGGGAAAATGATAAGATTGGGTGCGACTTCATCACTTGTCTCAGGATTTGTTCCATCCCAATAGAATATTGATTGTTTCCATATTATATAGTTGTAAATGAGGTGGATTCTTGATGTCCAATGCCATCAAGCGTTTCTAGATTCACCAGGAGGAAGGCCCAAAGATTGCGTAAAAATGAGTTTCTTTAGAGGGCAACAGGGTGTTGGGTTTGGCCATTGAATGTAAGGAAATGCCCAGTATTCATGCACTTTTCAGACCTAATTTTACCCCCCCCCGTGTTTCATATCAATACTCCTGAGATATGGTGAAAGAAAGCTTCAATCCAAGCTTGATTTGGTGAAGGGACCCCCTAGGCATGAACCTTGGAGGTTGTTCCCTCCTACCAGACAACTACAAATCTGATTTTTTAATCTTACATGATATAGATCTATTCATCATATTTCCAATTCCTTTCATTTTCCACAAATCAGGCTCTGAATGAGCGATATATGGCCCTAGAAAGGTTGATGAGAAAAGGGCTAGTTAGAGGGATGATCAAAGAAATATTTTAAAATAAGACTGGAATATGGGTTCAATTTCAAAATTTTCCAACTCCTGCAGGTTAGCATGGTTGTAGATGAAATGGGTTTCTTTTGTTTGTCTCAATTTTACCCAGAGTCCCCCAATTAGGCCTCCTTCTAACACATGTTCTATGGTCAATTCAGAGTCCCTGACGCTCTAGAAAGTTTCTATGAAAAACCAGGGTGAATTTTTGAACATGAATACCATGAGTGGTTTCTACAGTTTGTCCTATTCATTTTAACTATCTCTGGGAGAAAATATGCCTCCGAATGAGGGAGATAGAGAATTAAAAATCCCAATGACCTTAGGGGGGAATATTAATTCTTTTACCTATAGTTTCAAACTATATAATACATATATCTATAATTTTTTTAAATATTACTTGTTATTTCATAATTATTAATTTTTGTTTTTAAGATATAAATATATAATAATAAAATAAAATGTTTAACCCCCGCCCCCTCCATACTTTAGAACCAAAACCCCAGTCTTTTTCCCATGACCCATGCAACCACACCATAAAAATTTCAATATATCAAAAGAAAACCTGGGTTGTCAGTCAGTTGGAGGAGTGGTGGTGGCTCTGCCCTGGTGGAAGAGTGCCCTTCTCCTTTCTCTTTTTATTTGTTGTTGCAACTTGGTGGTGGTCGGTTCAAGGAGGTGTTCTTGGGTATAGGTAAAGCTAATGGTAGAAGGTGGTTGTGTGTGTGGAGGAGCCCAGAGTGGAGGGTCAGTTGTGTTCTAGTGGGGAGAGTGCATGATTGGAAATGGATCAGTTGGAGGAGCGTTGAGAGGAGTTTGACGAGTATGGAGGAGGGTAGCTCGACCACCATGTGTAAATTGGATGAGGGTTTGTGCATAGGGGTGGGATGGGCAACCATGGCTAGGTTATCCCCTTGTCATTTGTAGAAAGGAGGCATCACCTGCGTAGTGGATGAAGGGATGAGGGTTTGTGCATATGGGTTGAATGGGTGGCCAAGGAGGTGTTACCATAGTCAAAGAGGAGTCATTACCCACGCGGTGGAGCTCGTGGCTAGTGCAAAGGATGGGATATTTGTTGGGGTGGCGTTTGGTGGTGGCTCATCCTTGGATAGAGGGGGTACCAAGGTGGATCTTAGGATAGGGGCTCGTGATCTAGATTATTTTCTGAACGAAATGAAAGAAGAGATATTACAATGAAATACACATAAAAATTTCTAGAAACATAGAAATACAACAATACTATGATTTCTATTAATGAAAGAAATGTACAGAGACTGTAAAAATACATATTGCAAGACTCAGTAGAATGGTGTCATATTTATCTCTCAGTAGAGATGTGATATTTACACTCATTTGCAAGAAGATTATTAAAATGATACTCTGAAGGCCTTTTTATGATAAACATGAATGCAAAAACCCTAGACATCCAAAATCCTAATCCTAGGAGATGAAGTGCCAAAAGTCATGTGGGCCCCTTTGGGGTAAGTTAGTACATTAACTTCCCAGGGTTGTAACTTTTGCATACAATATTTGTTTTAGGCACGTGATAGCCTATTGGAAAGGCATTTTCAAGAACTACGCATTATGTCATCAAACTATGACTTCATCTATAGTTTGACTGTGGCAAGACAATAAAACATTGTTTAGATCCCCAAAACGGCCCTCGAAATACATAAAGATGTAATGACATGAAAAATTCCAAAATAATCCAGTTGGAATAGGTGGGCGGCCACCAATATCCACCTGGATTATGTGTAGGTATTTAGGACAACCCTGTAAGTGCAGAACCCACAAATACTAAGAAATGTCCCATTACAGAGAAACGTGTTGAACTAAAAAATATCAAGATGATCCAATTGGAATTTGGAACAAGTGGGTGGCCACTAATATCCACCTGGATCAATCCTCCCCCCTTAGGAAGAAATGGTATGCATTGTGTTGAGTGCCTGAGGAAGAGGGGAAATAATTTTCTGAATTTAAATCTTGGTGAGTTGCATGCCCTATTGGAGAAGTTTTGTTGCTTGGTCTGTGGAAGGTTGTCATGAACCTATTGCTGGCAGGGTTGAATCGGTTCCACCAGTCTGTTTTCTCTAGGATTGATAGGGGCATTATGTAAGAACC
This sequence comes from Picea sitchensis, assembly GCA_010110895.2. Lineage (NCBI taxonomy): Eukaryota > Viridiplantae > Streptophyta > Pinopsida > Pinales > Pinaceae > Picea > Picea sitchensis. The sequence continues at coordinate 15,082 of SNQJ01S0144325.1, forward strand.
ATTGTAGGTGAAGAAAAAATGTATGCTTTCTCTTATGAAATCTACTTCTGTTGGATAGAAGGTTCTAAGGCTTCAGTGGTTGTAGTGTCCTTATGTGCATCCTTTGAATAGACTGTGAAGAGGATGAATTTTGCAATATGAGAGATTACCTTATGACACTGTTTTGGTGGAACAATAGTTGGAACTACCTTTGGTATCTTGTAGAGATGACCCCAAAGTAATGATGACACTATGGGGTCGACACTCATAAACAACATGGTGTTTCCACATATACGGTTGGCCCAAAACAACATCACAGACATTAAGAGGAGAAAAATCACACACTACCTCATCCTTGAAGGGTTGGATGTCATAGCACAGGAGGCACTGTTGGCTGACACAAAGATCTCGTGCCTGGTGAAGCCATATGTTGTTGTATGGAAATGGGTATGGTGTGTTCGACAACCCCAATTGTTTGACGACCTAAGTTGATATGAGGTTCTTATGGCTACCACTATCAAAAATGAAATGCAATGGGGCCCCCTTCACCCACATTTGTGAATGGAAGAGGTGTTGCCCCTCTTCAGGAACTACTGGTTCTTCTAGTTGAATTGTTTCGATTGCGACATTAGAAGTAGGGTCTGCATCGATGATATATCCATTTTCAATATTTTCTAGATCAGATTCTGAATTAGGGTCTAGCTCCTTGTCTTTGACCTCGACCACCAATGATTGTTTCGAGCGACATTCATCAGTGTTGTGCCAGGGGATTTTGTGGAAGTCACACCACTTTTGAGTGTTGTTCTTTATATTTCCTTTACCATTGTTTTCCTTTTTCTTGGACTATTTTTTGGAAGGATGTTGGTTAGGTTTATCTTTATCATTCTTTGGTTGTTTTGGATTTGCAAACTCGAACTCCCATTTTTTCTAGTGCGTAAAGTTTTTCTCAATTTTGAAAACATATCGATAGGCAGCTTCCAATGATGAGATGTTTAGGAAATCCATTTTGGTTTGTATGTACCTATGTAGAGCCCCATGGTATTTCATAGCTATATGTCTCTTGGATTCTTTGATAACCAACTTGGTGCAAAAGGGTATGGAAAGTATTTGTGAACTATGGAACCGTTTGGCTCTTCTCTTGCTGCAGTGTGGTCCATCTCATATGTTGATCTTCATAGTTATCAACAGGGTAGTATTGTTCCTTGACCACATCCACAAAAAAATCCAAACTGGGATCGACCCCATATATTCCAGATTCCTCTATGGAACTTTTCTCCCAGTAATTTTCCCACCAATGTTTGACATGGGGGAGAGCCTTGAGAAGTGTGAAGGTGATATTTTCCCTGTCTGAAAAATTGTGAATAGAAAAATAACCTTCTAGCATATTCAACCATTTTTCTAAGGCATATGCATCTATCTGACCTTCAAATACGGGAATATCAAAATTAACTTGTACCTTGAAGGGATATGTTCCTCCAAAGTGGCCACTTGATGAAGATGCACATGTTTCTATCAGTAGGCGTTGAAGGATGTGGGAAAAATTCTCCATCATTTCATCCCTCTTTCGTGCGATAGCTTGCTCAAAAAAAAGGTTAATAGAATCTTTTGCTCCATTGTTTTTATTTTCTGCCATCATAGAGGGCTTCTTGGGCATGCGAGAGTGATTTTCCTCAAGAGAGACAAGATCGAGACCCAATTTTCTATATTCAAACCTCGTCGGGGACATGCACTAAAAAATGATCAAGAGCAACCTGCTCTGATACCACTTATCCAGATTATCTTCAGAATGAAATGAAAGCAGAGATATTGCAATGAAATACACATAAAAATTTCCAGAAACAGATAAATACAAAAATATATGATTTCTATTAATGAAAGGAATGTACAGATACTGTAAAAATACATATTGTAAGACTCGCTAGAATGGTGGCAACTTTATCTCTAAGAAGAGATGTGATGACTACACTCATTTGCAAGAATATGATTACAATGAGGCTCTGAAGGCCTTTTTATGATAAACATGAATGCCAAAACCCTAAAAATCCAAAAACCTAACCCTATTAGATGAAGTGTCAAAATTCATGTGGGCCCCGCTGGGGTAAGTTAGTACATTAACTTCACAGGGTCATAACTTTTTCATACGATCTTCATTTTAGGCATATGATAGCCCATTGGAAACGTATTTTTGAGAACTACACATCATGCCATCAAACTCTGAATCCATCTATAGCTTGATTGTTGAAATCCAAGAAAACAATATTTAGAGCCCAAAAATGGCCCTGGAAGTACATAAATATGTATTGACACAAAACCTTCCAAATAATCCAGTTGGAATAGGTGGGAGGCCACCAATATCCACCTAGATGTTGTGTAGGGATTTAGGACAGCCTCGTAAGTGCAGAACCCACAATTACAAAGAAATGTCCCCATTACAGAGAAATGTGCTAAATTGAAAATGTCAATATGAGCTAGTTGGAATTTGGAACAACATTGAAATGAAATAGGGAAAAAACATAATGGGCCTACACTAAAAAAATAAACAATTCCAAAAGCTCAAAATTGAAACGAGGAAAATACATACAAGTAGAAAATAAACAACAGTAAATACATACAAGCAAAAAATAAAAATGTGGTGACCTATGTACAGAAAGATGAGGTTTCTTAGGAATAAAAAAACTTTTGGTGGCAACCATTCACATAGATTTGGAGTGGTTCACTGTCTAACGTTTTTAATCTGGAAGCATTGGTCCTTAAAACTTCACATATTGTGTAAGGACTCAAGCATAAACAATAAAACTTATGGTTTTTGAATGGGGCCTCATGTTCTTTGTCCAATAATATGACATCATCCCCTACTTTGTAATTTACCATTGTGGCTCTTTTATCAAAGGAACATTTGAAAATGTCTTGCATCTTTTGGAGGTGTTGGAATTCACTTTTTCTAACCTCCCCTAGTTCAATCAGTGTGTCTAAATGATGTTGTAAGGGATGGAATTCACCTTTTATGTCAATAATAGACAATCTCAAGGATATAATTTGCAAGTGAACATGAAAAACAGTAGGGGTTCCATACACCGGAGTGTAAGGACATTGGCTTTTAGTTGTCTTGGGGGTTAGACGGTCAGCTCATAAGGAAAATTTTGACTTAGTGTGCCTATCACACTTGTTGTTTTTCTTGTTACCTTAAGGATATGAATCAGTCTTTTATTGGTTGATTCAACCAATCCATTACCTTGGGGGTAATAGGTGGAAGATCCTAAAATTTGGATGTCATATGTGACACCAAGGTGAAGCATTGATATGTTATCAGTTAGTATCTCATTAAGGGTGTTGAAGTGGGATAAAATTTTATGCTCAATAAATTCTACCACTTGTTTTTTCGTAGAATTCTTATGGGAAACTTCTTCATCCCACTTCATAAAGTAATTGGTATAAGTTAAGATGAATATATGACCTGCACTTGAAGGTGGAGATATTTCCCTAATGAATTCCATGCCCCATCTTGTGAAAGGGACTTGTTCTTCAATAGGTTTAAGAGGTAAAACAACTAATTTTTTCTTCCCAGTGAAACATTGGCAAGCTTCGCATTTTAGAACCATTAAATGAGCATCTTGGTTCAGTGAAGACCAAGATTAACCTGTATGTAAAATTTTTGTTGCAGTGGTTTTTATGCAACAAGGACGAATATAGTAACAAGGATGAACATCACAACAAGGTACGCCACATTCTTCTTCTCATTTTCTTGATTGATTGAGTTAGATATATAGGGACATTAGAAACCATTTTTTTTACTTATGTCTTTGAACCAAAGATATGGGTCTTGTTTCAAAGTGGAGCTTAGCCTATTCACGGGGTAAGATTTCTCACAACATAAAAATGGTGACTCCATTGGGGGAGGACTTTGACTAGTTTTCCTCTTTTTTGTCTTGAATCCCTTGCTTGTGATTAGATATTTATTGTTTGATGCTTTTTTCTAATATATTTCCCCTTATCTCTTCCTCATTGAAGATTTTACAGATTCATTGATTGGTTTTTCTGAGTTTTTAGTATTTTTGAGCCATTTTTTGAACTATTCTAGAACTGGCCCTCCCCTGTAGTTGTCACCATAGCACCATTAACTTGATTGGAGCTCCCATATAGGTGACCACAGGGATCCATTATCCTCATTGGTGCTCCCCTAGAGTCCTATAGAGGGCACCATTCTCATTACAAGAGCTCTATCTCTTAAGGACATGAGCATTGTTATCACACAATTTGTAGTTAGAATAATGGATGGATGAAAAGAGTTCAAACTGGTGTAACTGAACCAATCCCACCACTGTCGCCTCAATGGGAAGTTTCTTTATATTTAGGAAGGTAAGACCCAAAGGAGACATCCCCAGTAACCTGGGGTTTTAAGAACGCAAAAGGTTTAAGAGCTAAAGGATAATTTCCCCCTCACAAGTCACCACCAAGCAGAAATCTCGGCTTATAGCCAATAAAGATAGAAATAACCGGAAGTAGAAACCAATAAGAGTACATGATTGAGACAAAGCAACAATGAAACTACATGAGCAATCTTTCTTGCTAGTTAGTACTTCATATAATCAACGACTTTCTAATAATAAGAAATTGAGCAATAGTATTTATGAAGTAAATCAATGATTGTACAATAGCAATGATTACAATATTACTTCTCAAATAAATGCTAAAGAAACTTGGCATTCAATGTAACAATATCACACTTTATAAACGATGCTTTAATTAACCATTCAATTGATTTAGAAGTAAAATGAAAGTTTCACAAAGGTGTTTTATAGCACAAGAAGGTGACAACAACAATAGGGTTAGTAGGATTAGTCTAGGCTAGGGTTAGTAAGAGTTAGGTTTTATTCAAAATATTTGTTTGTTTGAAGTTGTGATCAAGCCACTCAATAAATAAGGTCTTAGACTAGTGCGCTACTAGGGCATATGGAGTCAAAGAGGATGCAAAGGCTGAAGGACTAAGTGATAAATATGAAACTAAAGACAAGAAGGTTAATTTTTGAGGTGTTTCTATAGCAAGGCCTCAAAAATGAAACCCTAGGGGAGAGAGGCTCACTTTGGTGTAGAAACCCTAGGCATCAGTTCTCTCTCCTCCTTATTTATCTTTGATGGCAATGATGAAAACGGCTAGCTTGAACATATTCAATTAATTTAGAAGTAAAATGAAAGTTTCACAAAGGTGTTTTATAGCACAAGAAGGTGACAACAAATAGGGTTAGTAGGATTTTCGGGTCTAGGCTAGGGTTAGTAAGAGTTAGGGTTTATTCAAAATATTTGTTTGTTTGAAGTTGTGATCAAGCCACTCAATAAATAAGGTCTTAGACTAGTGCGCTACTAGGGTATGTTATGGAGTCAAAGAGGATGCAAAGGCTGAAGGACCAAGTGAAAATGGTAAAACTAAGAACAAGAAGGTTAATTTTGAGGTTTCTATAAAGGCCCTCAAAATGGTCCCTGTGGGGAGAGAGAGGCTCACTGTGTAGAGCTAGGCATCAGTTCTCTCTCCTCCTTATTTATCTTTGATGGCAATGATGAAAACGGCTAGCTTGAACATTGATTGAATAAAACTAAAACAAGAGAGTTTGTAAGTGATGTGTTGCTAAAGAAAGGCTTTATTAGGAAAACCCTAGGGAAAATCGCCTCACCAAGGTGTAGAGATCTTGGCCTTGGTGTGTTTTCTCCTTCCTAGCTCAAAAAATAAGAAAAATGGCTAGCTAGAAGAATATTGATAGAGTGTTTCTATGGCAAGGATATTTCCTCTTCAACAAATCAAATGGTTCAAAATATTGATGGGGACATGAGACAAGGACATTAACTTAAAGCTTGTCACCTAGGGTTTGATTCAACAAAACATAATAACATATGCAAGTAAATGAAACTAAAACTATTAAATTAAGAAGTTTTTGCAAAACTTCACTTACATAAAACCAAGAAACCATGTAGCAAAAACCCTAGTTGTAACAACTTCCACCAAGAGAAATGCCAAAAATGCCAAGTGTAAATCTTTCCTTCAACAAGTGTGTGCCTCAAAATTTCAGCCAATAACCCTAAGAAGGGCGAAATTTCAAACCTCACTAATGAGTGAGTGAAATATGATCAAAATATGAAGGTAAAACCCTCACTTCTACAAGCAAAGAGTAAATGACCTTAATTACTTTTAGGTCATAAAAGGTCGGTCAAGGCCAAAATACCAAAATCATATTGTATTACATTAACAGTTTTAAATTAAAACCCTAATCAAGAAATAGTGAGATGTAATCCCCTTTCTAGAGTGACGTTATCCCCTTTAGGGAAAATGCACCTCCTCGAGAAAAAAAAAAAAAACACAGTCTCTCCCTCCAACCTCGCCACACGGGCTGTAAACAGACTGGCTTCCAAAATGTCCATACCTAGGGTGACATCATGGCATCTGGAGACACTACCTTCCATTAACGCCCTCGTGGAAAGGGCTCAACCCCCCTGGCATGTGTCTTCTCCCACTCCCAGTGGATTCTTTTGCTCTTCCCTCGTACAAACTTGTCTTGTCTCTACCCCATGTTGGGGTCTCAAAATCCATCTCATGGGCTTCCAGTCTCCATGGAGGTCCAAACTCACCATCTCCCATGTGTATTGTCCAACATGGTACTTGTTTGTTGGGCATGATCATGCACATCAACAACTACGCCCTCTAAGGGATCATAAGTCACAGGCATCATAACAATGTTAACTATTTCATCACATATAAACATGTGCATAAAACCCCTTTACCCTAGTCTAATTCTCAAAGACATTATACAAGGCTATAATGCAAGTTTGGGGGAGCTGACAGGACATCCTATTGGGCTAGTGGCCCACTGGAAGAGGGATTTTTTTGGAAAGGATTAAATCCAAGTAGTGTAAGTGGGTGAGGTGGATGTGGATGCCTAGGCAAAAGGTGCAATGATGTTGTGCATGGCTTACCGGTGGGTTCCTCTGTGGAGGGTGAGTTGCAGCTGCCATTGATGCAAATATTTCCAATCCCATTCATGCCTTTTATCTTCATTCTTTTATTCCAAGATGTTGGTCAAAGGACACTCTAGCTTGGTGACTAATGGTGGAAATGTTAGCCACAATAATTTGCCATGGAAGATGAGAAGGCTAGCCTGTGATGAGACCCCTTTTCCCTTGGCTATGCCACCAAGAGCCACTATCTCAAGCAAGCAGGACTAGATGTTGGTAGTGTCATATCACTAGATGCTCATGGACCTAATAGGTTTACTCATGATGAGACCCCTATCCCTCAAAAAAGTTTTTCTTTATTTTTCCTTTTATTGTTTTTTCTCTAGTTAGCTTGGGTCAGACATTGCCCGCTTGTGACCGAGGTGGAAATGTTACCCACAAGTACTTTCTATATGGAAATGAGAAGGTTGGATCAAGATGAGACTTGTTTTGAACATGCAACCAAGACACTACCCCTCGGGTGCACTCCAGAATCAATTCTAGTAAAATACACCGTTAAAGTCATGGACCTAATAGGTCGGTTCGTGATGAGACCCCATCCCCAACTAGGTCTTGATCGGTTTTATGGGTCTCCTTTTCTTACCGAGAAGTTTTTTATTTCTTTCTCGTGGATCCCCAGGGTGAAGCATCTCGAGGTTTTATTCTTAGGACTTTATTGTCATCTTATTTTACCCCCTAGACCTTTAGCCCATTCTTACCACACAAGGTAAGGTACAACCCTAAATGATCGGCTAACCCTATTCCCTGCATCCAATGTACAAGATGGGTGAGCTGGAAATAGATGTAAAATTATATAAAGGATCTGGGAACATATAATGGCTTTTCAAAAATCCTCTTAGTGGCAACTCAAAAAACTATGGAGACAATATTGCTAGGGCATCTTGTTCTCTCGGTAGACATGGTCATGGGACAAGCATAAGAGATCCTACAATCTGCTAGGAAACAAAGGAATCAAATGCACATATTCAGTTATTTTGCGGATCATCATAGTGACACATACCAAGATACCTGACTCATTACCTCATGTTGCAAGAACCATCTCTAATGTGCGTGTGACCAAGAAAGGCGATGGAGTTGTTGTTACATGACAAAGTGGAGGCACCGAAGGAAGAAAATATGGGCCTTCCAAGGCTATTATCAAGTCATATGGATCTCGTTACTTCATGTCTAGGACTTGTGAGCCTTGAGACATAATCAACTAAGTTATCCCTAAAAGTGGATAACATCCTGTCTAACTGTAAGCATGTGTCTATAGAGCACATGATAACCTCTCAACATCCTCGCATAACCTCAGAACTCCACTTGATCTCAATAGGAAACATCAAGAACCATTTGGGTGGTGATACCCCAAGATATATGTATATATATAAGACCCAAATAAAAGCAATGGTATGTGTGAATGTGAAAGCAAACTATTCTAACATACAATGTAGATGGTATAATACAATGAAAGCAAAATGCCTACCTACTTACCATGTAATTCTATTGGCTGGATGTTAGTGTAGTCAAACGACCAAGAAATTGATCCAACTATGTCCCACAATAATCAGCTTTTTGCTTCATCATAAACCAAAATAGTGGACAAGTTAAGCAAAAATGACATATTAGAATATATATTTTATCATCTGAAATCACAAAGTCTAACTCATGGATGCATGTGGGAGGGATGAAATCATGCCAAGTCAATATCCGAGGAAAGTACTTAATCCACTTCGTGAAGGGGTCATGAAAATTCCAAGGTTCAAAAAACTGACTCAAAAAGTCAAGAACCGGCTACCTAGGACATTCTCACACACTGAAAGGACTGACAAGGGTCTAGAAGATGACTAGAAAACTTTCAAGGGTAAGTTGAAAAAATGAGATAACAGACTCAAACTTGTATTTATTCAACCAACCCTTGCACTCTAAGGTTTGCCTCAGAGGAAACTCAACATACAAAATACATATCTCCTAACTACACCTCCAGAGACACAATAATGTAAATTAATCAAAGGTGGCCTGGGAGTGTCATCACAAGGATCCTTCATTAAGCAAAGAAGGTCCTTACTCCTATTGAGACATGAGCACAATGGTGGTTGATATCTCCATGGAGAATCCAAGTGCTCAAAGGAGTGCCCATCAAAACCCTCAAGGGAAACCGGGAAAAAATCATCAGGAAAGCAAGGTATTAGGTCTTCCTTGGCTGTTTGAAAAGTATTGGTAAAAAAATCATCTCCTTGTTTCCACTGGTCAAGAGTAACATGTTGTGATAATTGTAAAGGAACACTTGGAATGACCTACAATGTCATAGATGGGATCCAAATCATAACCAATCCATATCCCAGTAACCTATGCCTCCCAATATGTATGAACTCATCAATGTTATCAACTATATCACTATCTCTAGACATAACATGCAGGATTCAAGGACTCATTTCTTTCCTATCTCCCCGGCCATAAAGTAGAGCATCATCAAAATCTTGGGGAGGATAGGGTAACTTACTATTTCTTCTCAGGCGTGATCTTTCTTTGAGGACTTGGGTGTCTTCAACATGTAAGCATATTGCTTCATCCTCATGAACTGACCCTTTGTATTCAATTGTATAACAAGGAATATTCTCTTCGTTCAAGGATTCTATTTCTCCTTCATTTTCTAAATCTTTGGAACAAGGTGTCATTGAAATCATGAAAAGGAAATAAACTAACTTCATCATCCCTTTGTTGTGTAGGAGTAAACATTTCCTGGATGGTTTCATCAAAGGGAGGATAAAAGTTCATAATCATTTTCTTAGGTTCCACCTCTCTAACCTCATGTCTTGGATTCTCACTGATTGATAACTTTTTCCCTCATTTTGTGAATTTCAAAGAAATATCTCAAGGAAAGTAATCTATCCAAACCAAAGGCATTCGGGTAGAGGGACGCCCTTCAACAAGGAGATATTTGCCTCTATTTATGTGGTCATGCGTTATAAGATTATGTAAGTGTTTTTGGGCCCTTTCAATTGAGAAGGAAGCTCAAAATGCCCGTATGCATTATAAAGAGATACAGAGGTACTTTTTTTCAGACAATGGTTTCCGTGAATGCGGTGGTAGAAACATTTGAAACCTAACCCCGAAATCTCTCACATTTTCATCCTCTATTTGTCTTGTGTCCCTAAGTCCTTTAAGTAATAAATGGATATCTTCCCAATTTCATGCCCCAACCCATGAGAAAGGTTTCTTCTAACTCGGTCCATATATGTGATGATGGAGGTTGGAAGATTATCACATCATATTCTAGCATTTTCATGCAGATTGGTAGAGAAGAGTTTCATTGCCAAATATTCATCATCATCACTAATAGGATGGAGCCGAAAGAAAGCCCAAAAATTTCTCATATGATCCAACAGAGTCTTTTCTCCCATCAAATGCTGAATTTGGGAACCATTTTTCATACTTAGGGGCATTTGTCAAAATGCAAAAAATGTCAAGTAAAATCTTCCTTCAACAAGTGCTCATCAAAAGTTTCATCCAAATAATCCTAAGAAAGAAGAATTTCGGGACCTGCCTACTGAGTGAGGCGGAAAGATGATCAAAGCATGAAGGTGAAAAACCTCAATTTATATAGTAGTAATGACCTTAATTACTTTTAGGTCATAAAGGTCAGATAAGGACAAAATACCAAATCATATTGTTTTACATTAAATATCTTAAATTAAAACCCTAATCTGTGAAAAGTGAGATGTCATCCCCTTTTATAGGGTGATGTTATCCCTTTTTAGGGAAACGTTGGCCTCCTGGGGAAAACCGTTTGGTCTTCTTGGGCCTCAGGAACCTGTCACATGTGCTACTTGGCACACAACTGCATCCATCATGTCCATATGATGTTTGGTGATGTCAAGGGTCACAGAGTTGACGTCATTGGCCTTCCAAGGCTAACGTTCTAATGAAGAGGGCACAACTCTTGGTACAAGTCTCCTGGCTAAATGCCTACAGGATTCTTCTTCACTCTTTCCCTGTACAAACGTCAGCTTCATCTCTCTGCCCCATACTGGTCTCATCATCCATCTAGTGGGTTTTCAGCCCCATGAAGATCACCGATCACCTCCCCCACAGTGCCTATCCAACATGGTACCTCGCCTATCTGCATGATCCTTTCATTATCAACAACTACCCAAGGGCTCATAAATCACTAGGATAATAGCAATGTCAATCACACTTCATCATCATCAATATTATTAAACATGTGCATAAACCCCCACTCAGCTGGCCTAGTTCTCAAAGAAATTATACAAGTATGCAATGCAAATTTGGGGGAGGTGATAGGACATCCTATTGGGCAGTGGCTCCACTGGAAGAGGGATGTTTATGGAAAGGATTAAATCCAATTCATGTAAGCGGGTGAATGATGCCTTCGCAGCAGGCAAGGATAGGGATGGATGGCTTTACCGAGGGAATCTCCTTGCAAGGTGAGCTGTGAATCTCACAATGAAAATATTTCCAAGCCCATCCATGCCATTTATCTTCATTCTTTTTCTTCAAAGATGCTAGTCAAAGGACACCGCCCTGGCTTGCAGGACCGCTGGTGGAAATGTTAGGCCACAATTTCATGAAATCCAGAAGGTCAGCTAGTGATGATACCCCTTTCTCTGGCTACAAACCAAAGAGACATCAGTCTCGCATGTTAACCAACTACTAGTAGTGGGTATGAAGTAACCCATGGACTCCATTAGGATACCGGTGGATGAGAACTCTATCCTCAATTATAATCTAGATTTATTTTATAGTCCTCTTTTTTCTTGTTGAGAAGATTTTTATTGTTTTCTCAGGAATCCCTATACAAGCATCTCCAGGTTTTATTCTTAGTATTTTATTGTTAGCTTCTTTTACCCCCATGCATTTATCCCATTCTTCCCACAAGGTAAGGTACAATTTTTAAATGATTTCCTAACCCATGCCCAAACCAATGTAATCTTGGATGGGTGAGTGAGAAATAAGATGGAAAATGGTATGTGAACGAATGATGGCTTTTTCTGTGAACTCGCGGGAAACTCAAAAACCCATGGACACAAGCTTGTTAGGGCATCCCGTCATTCCCCTCAGACATGGTCAAGTTGACAAGCATAAATCCAAGCACCAGAAATAAAGGAATCAAATTCACATATTCAAAGGTTTTGAGAATCAAGTACGCCATACCATGATACTTCTACTCATTTACCTCATGGAGCAAGAACCATTCCTGCGTGTGACCAAACCAGCAGGTGATGGATGTTACACATCCGACAAAGTGAGGCTTTAAATGTAGGCATAACTCCCAAGTCCATGCTAAAGACTCCATCTACTCTCGATACTCCATGTCTAGGGACTGTAATTGAGACTCTCGATTATCCCCGAAGTGGGTATAACAAGGGCCATTATCTTTGAGGAAAATTCGTGGGTTTTACCTTGATCTCCGCTAGGTATACCAAAGAGGACTTTTAACTCGTGAACTCTTCCAATTCTTTGACTTTGTTTGATTGAGGATTTGATACTTATCACTCATTTTATATTTTTTGAGCTTGCAAACCTCTTCTAAGTTGCAAGATAGGTTCACCTTGATTTTTTCTAGTTTGGTCTTTGTCTCGTAATGTTTTCAATTATCTAATTGATTGGAATAAGTCTATAAAGGTTTGATTGGTCTTGAGATTCTTTTCAATATTCCTTGGAACATATCGCTATTTTGAATGATCGAGATTGGTTTTGCTTTACCACAACCTATTTGAATGCCCTTTTAAGGATTGTCGAGTGATTATCTCTTCCTCTTTCATCATCGCTTGGGTTCATGGACGCATTCCTACATTGTGTTTCTCTTGTTGATTTTTTAGTTCTGATTGATCGAAGTTATGTCACACACTCTGGTTTCTCTGCCTGTCATTTGAATTCATTTCTGTTCGATCCTTTACTTCATATTCCTTTGTATCTTCATTGGATTCTTGCATTGAAAGTAGGAAGTAGAAAGAAATTGCATTTTATTTAGCTTCATTTCATTTAATCAAATGAACAAATTGATTGCATTCAAAGTTTTGGTTGGTACATGTTCGTAGTTTTCATTAAGTAAATTGCATTGGGTTTATGCATTTGAAATGGAAAATGACTCTTTCTCCTTTCCACAGAGAGTTATTAGAAATATAAATATAAAATTCCATTCTATCGTAGACTTTTTGGATCTCCAAGTCACGAATATCATCAGCCACTTCCATACCTGAGAAAACAACAATCTCTAAAAATCAAAGCCTAATTAAAATCTATCTAGAAAAATTTATTTCTAGGGATCTACAAATCTACATTACCTTAAGTGTAGGGATTTGGAATAGGTGTTGAGAATACCTTTCCAAATCCATTAACAAACCCAGAATATTGTGACAAGGAGAGAACGCTTTGCATAAGTATACCTCGGAACACCCTCTCACACAGGTTAAACACAAGGTCATAAAAGTGTGATAGCAAGCAGATTACCCTCCAAATCTTGTTCAAATGTGAAAGGGAGATCATATACTAGGATTCTTTCTTGAAGTGTCATTGGTTTCATTAGGGTCACAAGCTTCATGAACTTCAACCATTCAAGGTCCTCCTGAGTTTACTCACCCTCTCATCTCTTCATCCTAGCACTTGAACTTGACATCCTCAAGTAAATATGTTCAATCCGACCTGGCTATAGCCCCCTGGAGGTCGATTGTGAGTTGGTAACCTTAGTGGAATTTATCTTTAGGTTTCATACACAAGGTGACAAAAAAAGGAAAAAGTCTTTGTTGTACCGGTTCGCATATTGGTCACAATTTCTGATCCTTGAGGGAATTGCATCAAAGTAAGCTCATGTAGATCGTCACATAAATGATCCACCAGCTCTATCTCAACCCCTTCTTAAATTATTCCCATAGACAAAAAAGAATGTCAGTAGCCTTAATCCACAACCTAGACAATCCCTCCCAAAAATCCATTATTTTCCAAATTACATCCTTGTCTCACCCCAACCTTCAACAAACTACCGATGCCTCACACATAAGACAATCCTTTTTTAAATGATCATATTGACTCCAAAAGATAATGGAAAGGACTAATAACATACACAATTACGTAGAAAGGAAGCCAACCCTCAATTCTATGCTTAATTCTCAAATTCGGACGCTGAGGGTTTCATCGCTTGTCTATACTCTTTATAAATAAAATAAAATAAAAATATTATTGTTTTCAAATCACAACGACATTGGTTTTTTTTTCAGATGGTTTAGATTTTTGGATAGACTATCCATAAGAAAGTGGTTTTAGCGTGATCTGACATTTTGGAGTTCCGTAATCAAAATTTACAAGGAGAATTTCTATACGATTTGCATTAGCTTTTTCTTCCAAGTATTTTACTTTTATACTTTTGTTCACTTGAATATTTACTGAAGAAATGCTCTAATTGTGTTCTAGTAAGCAATGAATAATAGAGCGAAATCGAGAGGAAAATGGTTCCAGAGAGATATGCAGACATCATTACCTGGGAGTTTTCTTACGATCCCATCCAATTACTGCTGGACCAAGATCCCACTCAGAGTATCTATAATATAAAAACTATAGAGACCATTTGTGAAACCAAATGTGAAGCCGAGAACCCGTTTACTAAAAAATGGTTCAACGTGAAAAGTCTCATTCCCCAAATAGAATTGAGGCAGGAAATGGAAGACTACAATAAAGTTAAGAATTTTTATGTGCATAGTGGTGCAGAGCTCGATGTGATTGAAGAGTAAGAAAAAAATTTGGAAGAGCGACACATGAAGCAATATCTGGACATATTAGCGATATCTTTGTCATAAAATATGATGAAGAAAATACAATATTCAGCAATGTGGAAGAAAATTAATCTACTGCGCATGTATTGTCAGTTTCATTCTAAGAACATATAAATTCCAGATCTTTACATGGCTTCAGATATTTGAATGACATGATCATTCAAATAAGGATTCTTCTGACGAGTGATTCAATTATAGAAAATGATACCAAAGAAACTGTATTGGAAGTTTGTAAGGAAATCTGTAGGGCTATTGATGTTATAGGCCTGAAACCATTGGACATACATGAATAGAAGAAAAACACAGGGAAGTTCTCATGATTGGAGGCTATGCGATAATGATAGGCCATGTTTATCTCTATAACGAAAGTTATTATACAAAAATTGATTCCCTTATGTTAAGAATGTATTGTAAAATTTTTGATGAGATGAATGCCCAAGCTCAACAAATTCTTGAAAAAGAAATTTACAAAACTGTTGTAGGATTTATGGGTCCTTTCCTCATTAGAAGGAAAGGACCTCAGTAGTGAAGACTTGAATCATGCCATTTCCATTATGCAGAGATCATGGATCACAACGTCATCTTTCAATAATCCAGTTCAATCGCAATTGTTGTATAATGCTATAATTATCTGCATCACTAGAGAAAATGATACATCAAAAGATATGAGAGTTCTTAGGGAGGGAAAACTCCTTGAATTCGAAGCACAGGGGCGAAATAATTATGAAGGCCTTGAATTGGGTCTTTGTCTCGTCAAAGATATACTATCGACAGAAGGCCCATCAGCTGTTAATATTCTCGGAGGAGGTTTCGATATAGTAGATGATATCATTGGCATATTTGAACATTTTACTCGTAACGATGAGAATGAAACTAGTGGTCCAGTGATTTGTGTGAAGAAAGGATGAAAAATATTTGAGTGCATTCACTCTAGAATTGCAAAGGCTCCTTCTCACCAATCAGGGATGAACTAGGCATATTTTTTTATTTCAAGTCAATTATCAGAACAAAATATTACCAGGAAGTCACAACTAAGGATTTTGTCCATTTTGGAGGTGTGAAACTTGATCCTTTCGTAAATTGGCCATACGAACTTGGAATTAGGCTCATGATATCCCTTTGGAAAAAATATCCAGATTTGAACAAGATGAAAACAATTTTTTTTACACATAATGAATAGGTTTCATTTTACTTCTTATGAAAGACCATATTCCCATGGGACCTATCCAGTGACAAGTGAACGGGGCCAATGTTGAAAATTTCACAAACCTAGTGCTTAGATCATGAAATATGAAATAAGAAACCTTGACATAGGAAATTATGATATGGGATGGTTTTAGAACTTAAAAATGATCCCTAGAAGTTCCCCCCTAGGGGAAAATTAACATGGTCCTCAGACAATCTGGACAAGGTTGAAATGAGCCCACTTAGGCATCATTAAGATGTTGATGACATAAGGGTATTGATGATCACAGAAGATTTCCAATAAATAATAGTAGGCTAGGGAACATCATGAATTTGAAAATCATTTATCAGTACTATCCCTCATATTGATACTTGGGGAACTAACCCAACTGAATGTAACACCCTATGACTGACTTGAATTGATATCAAGTGACTTGAAATTGTATCATGATACTCTTCTAGTGTTTTATAAGTCACTATGAACTCAGATAAAACCTTTGAATTCAACCCATTGATACTTTCTAATGGGAAAGGACCATATTAACTATGATTCCTACCATTTTCTTTAACTAAAACCAGAGCATAAGAGGTTGATAAGAGAAACCCTCATGTCATCTTGTGAAGAAATGAAAGTGATAAACATCATGTTAAGCCCAAAGAATATTCTTAGGTCAACATTCCTGGTTTAGGAGGGGAAATTCCTTTCGATGCATGTAGAACAAAGGGATCACCTGCATGATAGGTGGGAATACTCAGTAGAAAGTTAGACTTTTTTTTAGTAACCAAGCCGGTGAAGGGGGGATTCAATTGTAGTATGAGGACAATTTTTCACATTAGGGATAAACCAAAGAATTAAAGTGTTGCGCTAAGGATATACAATATAATTTATGTTGAGATTCACAAACAATAAAAGAAAAAGGGAAATGACCCAAGTTTTATTGATAAATGTGGCCCAAGTGACATGGTTCCCTCACCTGTATTATGGCTTAACTATGAGAATCGAGACTTAAGAATCAACATTAAATTCTTAATGCATGCCTTTGATTCTCGACACACAAACAAGCAAACTAGGATCTTTTTGCAATCAGTGACCCACTAGAGAATTAACTAACTAGTACAATCATTCAAAGAGAAGAAATATGAAAACCTTTGTAGAAGATGCTACAGTTGAAATATATCCAAACCCTCTAATGATTGTAATTTGTAGGAAAAAGAATTTTTCTTGGAAAATGTCACATCGCAAGTTTTTGGGAAGATAATAGTTGTAATCACATAGCCATGTTAGCCATCATGCCATCAAGTTTCAACTTCATCGAGAAATATTATGCTAAATCCCTTAGACTTTCCCCACTTACATTATCTAAATATTAGTGAAGCTTACTCCTATTTAAGGTGATACCAAACCACAATTTCCATTTGGGAAAATGCATGTTAAAAGGACTCCTAGGACAATCACTCTTTGCACACAACCATTTGAAGACAAGGAAACTACCTTTCTCATTAAAACCAAACAAATTGAAATTCAAGGAGAAGTAGGCAACATATGACATTGAAATGAAATAGGCTAAAATGAAGGGAAAAACCAAAATGGGCCTACACTCAAAAAATAAAACAGTCCAAAAGCTAAAATTGAAACGAGGAAAATACATACAAGTAGAAAATAAACAACAGTAAATAAATACAAGAAAAAAATAAAAATTTGGTGACCTATGTATAGAAATATGAGGTTTCTTAGGAATAAAAAAACTTTTGGTGGCAACCATTCACAAGGATTTGGAGTGGTTCATCGTCCAACGTTTTTAATATGGAAGCATTGGTCCTTAAAACTTCATAGATTGTGTAGAGACTCAACCATAAACAATTAAAATGGTGCTGTTTGGATGGGGCCTCATGTTCTTTGTCCCACAATAGGACATCATCCCCTACTTTGTAATTTACCATTGTGGTTATTTTATCGAAGGAATGTCTGAAAATGTATTGCATATTTGGAGGTATTGGAATTCATCTTTTCTAGTTACCTCCTCTAGTTCGATCAGTGTGTCTAAATGATGTTTTAAGAGATTCAATTCAAATAGACAATCTCAAGGATAGAATAGAAAATATCAAGGATAAAATTTCCAAGTGAACATGAAAAACAGTAGGGGTTCCATACACCAGAGTGTAAGGACTTTGGCTCGCAATTATCTTGCAGGTTAGATGGTCAGCTCATAAGGATAATTTTAACTTAGTGTGCCAATCACACTTGTTGTTTTTTACTATTATCTTAAGGATCTGAATCATATTTTTATTGGTTGATTCGACCAATCAATTACCATGGGGGTAATAAGTGGAAGATCCGAAAATTTGGATGTCATATGTGACACCAAGGTGAAGCATGACATCAAACATAAAA